>JBBPBO010001985.1:2882016-2969039 GCA_037974295.1 Cicer cuneatum
AAAAAAAAAAATGAATGTAAGATTGTATTAAAAAATTTCTTATCTTAAACAAAGAATAATTCATTTATATTTTTTTGACAAAATTCCACTTAATTCTTTAGCTTTGATACTAAGATCATTTATCTTTTAAAATTTACACAATTTAATCTTTATTTTTTAAATGTTGAGGTGGTGATCCAAATCAGTATTGTTATTAATATTTATATTTTAAAAAATATTATTTAATTAAAAATAAAAAAAACTCGTCAATGATATCAATATATTCATCACCATATCATCCTTCCTATTAGTCTTCAATCCAACAACATTCACTTCCACTAATCAAAGTCTTCGTCGCCAAAATTTATAAATTCCTAAATTGAAAATTCAAAAATCCACGTCCAGTTTTATGGTTGAAACCCTAAATTAAGAGCATCTACATATAAAATAGATATATAAGATTTACTACCTATTTTTCATAATAATGGACAATATTTCATTTAAAAAAATATGAAACTAATTTTATTTATAATTCATTCCGAACAGAGTAATTAGCTACCGAAAAAGTTTTCTCTATTAGAATGAAAGAGCGTTTATTATATCTTTTTAAAATAATCATTTCTACGAATTTTTGTTATAGTTTTAGAAACATAAATTAAAATCTAAAAAAATTTAAAAAATGCTTAATATAATACACTGGTTTGAGTAATTTCCCGTAAAATAATTTTTTTTAAATATTTTTATTATTATAAATATATACAAAATAACTTTTGCTTTTTTAAAAAATATCTTATAAATAAACTCTAAATTATTAAATTTTAAATATTTTTTTATAATCAATAAGAAATATATAATTTAAATATGCCTAAGCTATATATTTCTTACTGATTACAAAAATATTTTTGTTTCATTGAATATATAATTTTTAAATAGCTTAGCAAAATATTTAAATATATAATTATTACTTTTTAGAAAGCTTAGGCAAAATATTTTGAAATATATAATTTTGTAAAGCCAGAATAAAATAAGAAAAAGCTTGGGCATATTTTAGTTTCATTGATGACATACTCCAAGTGTCCAACGTGAGAAACATGAAAATGAGAAGAAAGAGGATCCCAGCTAGGTATGTATGTTGGGACTGTAAAGTCACAGTTTATGGCGTTTGTTTCTGGTCACAAAAATTCAAAGAATCGCAGACAGGTGATGTAAGGTAACTAGCGCAGCGGTCCCGCACACGGACACACCTCCCTAGCTCTTTGTGCTTTACGTTACGTTACAAAGCATAGTGGCCTCCATCTACTGTCTATATTCCTAAACTGACATATGTAAAAACCAACAAGAGTCACAAGCACCACAACCCAACAAGCTGGAAAAACGTTTTTATTCCCACAATAATAATAATAATAATAATAATAATAATAATAATAATAATAATAATAATAATAATAATAATGATGATAATAATAAAGTGATATATAATTTGCCTTTAGAAAATTGTGATAAATTATCTACGGTGAATTAAAAGTTAAAACCAGATATGTGTATTTCATTAATTATATCAAATTTAATTATTTTAAAATAAATATAAAAATAGTAGATACAAGTACGTGATTTAGATACATTTTCTAATACATTTTATTAAATTACATGGATATCATATAAATTTGATAACACTAATGTAAATTTAATTAATTAAAAAGAATGTGTTAAAAAATATTTGTTAAAGTGTTGTTAACATTATTTTTAATTGAATTAACTTAACCATAAATTTTCAAAGACAACCTCAAATTTATCTAATAATAAGAAAAAGAATAATTGATATATTTTATCTTAAAATATAAATAAAAATTAGTAAAAAAAATGATAAAATATATTTGGTTTACAATAAATTTATTATCATCTTTATTCGTAAAACATAATTCAACTGACAAATGTCGATAGTATTAGAATAAAAATCATGTCAAAAGTTGTGTTTGCAAGTTAGTTTTTGAATGATTTTAGAGAAGAGAGTTTCGAAGTATTAAATCTATATTTTGATATATATTTGATATTAATTTAAAAAAATTAAAATAACAACGTGATATTATATTTTCATTTGTCATATTATTGTTTCAATTTTTTTTAAATATTAATTATATATTAAAATATATATGTAGCTCTTCAAAATATTCCATTCTAAAACCTTTCAAAATTGCAAAGAGACTCTAAATTAACTAGAGTTATGTTTATATCAATCTAAATTTTTCTCGATATTTTTCAATCATCTCTATATTTTTTTCTTGATTAAGATTAAAAGTTTGTATCACAAAAATCATAAAATTTAGTATAAATATAAAATTATTTGATATTTTAATACAAGTGCGCGTAAGATTTTAATAAAGTGCAAAAGAAAAAGTTAGGGGATATGGATTAAGAGCATCCAGATTGAATCGAGCAGCTTGATGACATGGCTTCTCGCTTATGCGGAGCATTTCGTGACGCGTGTTTTCATTCCTTTAAATTCTTTTTTTTTATAGAAAATAACATTTCATTGTTAAGAATAAAATACCATTACAATTATAAGAAACTTAAAATCTGCATCCTATAATTCAACAATTTTTTCCCACACATGTTCAAAGATAAACAAATTAATAACTTTAAATCGAAATTTCACAATTTCATATTTATCTTGAGACAATTTTTCTTTTTTAATTTCAAACTTTTATCGTATTTTAGTTTAAATTGCATAATTATAGTAAAATGGAGAATAATATGGCTTCAATGGTGTGGTAACAAACTTTAAATGGTAGTGACTGTTTTTTAGAAATAGCTAATATTGGAGTTATTTATAAGTAAAATTATCTTGTTTTACCTATATTACGAAATTAATTAATTATAATTATTAAGATATACTCCTTCTCTTCCTTTTTATAAGTAAGAGTATGGAAATAAAAATTAATGAATTTAATTTAAAAATTGTATTAAATGTATCAATTTTTTTTATTCAATTTGTCTATAAATAAGGACGAATGAATTTTTTTTTATAATTTTTTTTTGCTTGTTGTATTAATTACGGATTTTCACGTTAAAATCAATTAAAAAAAATCCGCAAAATGATCTATAAAAATTGAAAACCGCACAAAATCAAATATTATTTGATGAGTTTTGATTTTCTTTTATAAAAACTGTTCAGATTAAATCGAATTTTAATTTCATTTTTAATTATTGAATCAAACCGCATTTATAAATTTTAATATTTATTTTATTTATTAATATGAAATATTGCATTAAACTATTATTTGTTAGTTTCAATTAATTTTTAGTAATACTTATTTGTTTAAATTGATATATTTTTATTACTATTTCATATAATTCAAACATAATCAATCTACGGTATTTCTTATTATTAATTTTTAGTATATTATATATTATCTTTTGCTTCAAACTTGTTATATTAATGTAATTTTATAATATTATTATTAAAATAATATATTATAAATTTTAATTTGAACAACCAAAAATTGATCCAATTTAAATTGTATTAATTTAGATTAATTTTTTTTAGTTGTCATCAAAACCGATCTGAACCATTAATATTTTAATTTTTGGATTAGATGAATTTTTTTCTCAAAACCCATCCAAACTACACCGCAAACATTAATAATATTAATTATTGATTTGTCAAAATAATCTCTAACTATTTATTACAAAGAAAAAAAAGGCGAAATTAGATCATAAATTATTAAAGACATTATATGTAAAAGATATATAATTTTATGAAAACTAAAAAAGTTATTATTTTATTTGATAGGTGTAAATAATTTTTTGACAATTAAAAACGACGGATGTAACATCATATTCTCTAAAAAAAATTATTACATTAACTTTGCATATTGAAACTATACATTTATATTAGAAAATAAATAATTAATAAGAGATATCTTTTGAAAACAATAATATTAAATATAATTTAGTCAAATAAATATTAAATAGAGTTGAATTCAGTGGAATACCAAAAAAAAGTTGAATTTATTGATTTTTATTTATATGTAAGTCTAAAAAATTGTGATAATTTTTGTTTATAAATAATTAAATAGTAGTGACTTTTAGTTATTAGAGGAATTTAATTTGTTAACATATATATATATGGACTGATCTATAAATCCATTGAAGGGGACGAAACTAGTAAAATTAAAGCTAATGTATTTATATTTACCATTTGAACCTTGGAGGAAATCCAAAACAATGGTACCAACCAAAACTACCCTCTATAAATAAAACCGACTAACCCGTTTATGCCCATACCCAGATTGAGACACTCTTTTCCCTTTGCGTTACATTACATTGCAATTCCAACAACAAAACACAAACATCATCAAAACGGAGATCAAGTTGTAGCAGGAGAAAAATGTGGTTGACATGCATTTGCGAGGGACAAGAGAAGGAATTGGGAAGACAACAAGCACCTGGTTCTTGTCCTTACTGTGGTGGCAAAGTTGAAGCTGTCGATGTTGAGGTTCAATCCAGACTCTGTTTCTTACCTATGTGTTTTCAGATCAAGAGAAAATACTTTTGTTCTCTCTGTTCTAGACGTTTAGAAATTTTGGTTTATTAAACACACCTCCCCTGTTCCATTTTGTAACTCATCTATGTAAATTGTTACAACAACAATGGCAAAATCAAAACAAGTCTTAATTTGTTTTCTCTCTTGATTTTTTCATAATTAGTATAAAAAAAGTTAACTGGTTTCTCTCTCTCTTTTTAATATAAAATATTGATCTAAAATTTAAACTAAATATATTTATTTTTATTTTTGTTGCTTATTTTTTTTCTTATTATATTTGACGGAAGAATAATTTGTTAATGGAGAGAATCATCTTAATCTTGATGAGCCTCGAAATTCAATTTATTTAGTTTTTTTTTTATAGAAAAAAGAGGTCTTATCTATTTTTTCTTTTTTATCCAATTTTGGAAAATTACTTGAACAAAAATGGCAAAGTGGGTTTAAGGCTTTATGGATTTTTTTTTTTTGAAAGTACTTCAACTCTTATTGTTTGTTCTTATGGATACTAGAAAGTCCAATTTTTTTTTAACTGCTACCTAAAAATAGGCCCCATTTGTAAGTACTTTTGAGATGGCATTTTTTGTTTCTTTGAAGCTTTGAATTATTATTCACACCAGAGTTTGAGTTTGAGAATCAAAGCTTGTGGAGCCACAGATCCATAAAAACTTGATTGAGAATATGTTGAAGTTATTAAAGACCTTAAAATCAGTGTGTCTTTTTTGATGTCTTTTTGGGATAAAACCATCATTGTGAAATTGACTGCTGAGAAATATGAATCCTTACAGAGATTCAACATTGTTGCCAATAACGTCAAGCAAGCAGCTTTTTGGATAAAGGGAAAGGAAGGATTCATACTCACATAATAAATTCATTGATGATTGAAGAATATTTACTTTAATAATTTTGATATTTGTCAGGACAATCTAAGGACACTATCTGATAACTATAACTGGTATTTTAAATTATTAATATTCAAAAATTGATTTTTAAAAGTGTAAAATGTTAAAAAGAAACTGTAAAGGCAAATATTTATTAAATTGCAAAATGTTAATTAATTTTGTTCTTTATCTTAATTTGTTATTATTAGTTTCTCAGACATTAATTATTTAGTTTTAAATATGTTTTTTTTACATTATCAATTTAACATCATTATAATTGTTGTAAATATGGATGGAGGAACAAACTTGAATATTGTTTTACAAATATTATTTTAGAATCAACAATGTGACATATTATATTGATACAATGTTATGATTTCAAGGTAATGAATTAATATTATGATCAACTCTCTTTGGAAAGTAGCCGGATATATTTGGTCTAAATTTTTTATAAAATACATATATAATGGATTTATCATGTTTTGAATAAAATACATAAATAATGGATTTATCATGTTTTAATTTTATTTTTTATCTTTTATTGTCAGAAGTGGGGAGTTTCTTCTAGTCCTTTTTATATTTTTTAGTGCGTCCCATGAATTTTTTACATAAAGTTTTATTTATTAATTTAAAATGTTTTTTATCTTTGAATATTGATTTTTATTTTTATTCATTTAAATATTCTCTTTTGATTTTAAACTAAATTAAAATACAAGAATATTATTATTATATAGTATTAATGACTATTTCACTATTGTCTCGTAAAATATTCAAATTTGTCTCTTTAAGGTTAGAAGGCTAAATTGAGGTAACATCTCTTACAATTTTTTATTACTAATGTCTGACATTTTAAAATTTATAATTTATATTTTAAGAATTAGAAATTTCCTTAAATCTGCTATAAAGTGCCTAGAAGTTAGATAGTTCCTTGAACTTATAATTTAGAAAATATACAGTTTAATAATTTATTTTACAACTTTTTCATAATTCATTATTGTTACTATTATTATTATTATTATTATTATTATTATTATTATTATTATTCAATACTGTAATATATTAAATAGTGCAATAAATATATAGTAATCTTAGCTAACTTTTGTACATCAAATTGAACATTAATTTTAAACTATACTAGCCATTTTGCCTTATATACTCCCTACCTCTGTTATTTTTTAGTTGTGGTTTTGATATTTTTTTGGAAATTATTTTTTATCTCTTTTATTTGATATAAATAAGTAATTTTACATTAAATTTGTTTTTATTTTGTATTTTTTTTCATCATGAGTACGAAGTTTTTTTATTTTATTTTTGTGAGACGCTTTTTGATTTTCCTCTTTTGATGCAATATTTATTTGGATTCAAATTGATAAGGAACTTTGATCTATTATAGATTTTAATTAATAATTTTGATTTGAACGTCGGAGCCAATATTATGGATACTTGAATTTTGACGTATTTAAATGTCTATTAATGTTCTATGTTATGTTGTCATTCATTTTTTTTATTTTTAGTAAATTTGAATATGTATTGAATCAATGTATTTTTTTAAAAAAAAAAACACAATCTGCTTTCAAAATTGAAAATGAAAAATTGATTGAATTTATTATAAATAATTATCAACGTGACAATATTGCTCGTATTTTTGTTTTAAAACAAAACTCATAATCTCCTTACTCCTACATCGATATTTTCTCTGCACAGATATTTTTTAAAAAAAATATCGTGACTTAATATAAAAGTAAAATATAATTTTGTCAAACTTATTATTCTTTATAGCAAATGCATTGTAATGGTATGTAAATGTAAGTACATTAATTTTTCAAAAAACATTAACAACCATAAAAACAAAGGCGATGATGATATACAGAGAAAAAAACAAGGAGAAGTAATTTTTTTTATAAGAAACTAGAAGTAAAAATATGTCACTTAAATAATTGGTATCTTTTAAAACAAAAAACTTGACAAACAAAAAATTAGAACAAAACAATTGATAAGGATTGAGCTCATATTCCAAAATCCTTTCAATGTAAAAACGCTGTTGGAGAATAATATATAATTATATTGTAGTTTTTGAGTTTTGAGATTTTTATGGAACTAGATGAGGTTTTGAGCACATAGACCTAGAGTCCCAAAGATGTAACCGAACTTATGTAATTATTTCTTCAACTTATACTTCCCTCAAAAGAAACCAACTAGGACCGTATCACGATTTTTTAATCCCAAAATGTTACAAGGTCACTTTCCATCACAACCACAGTTTCATACCACATTCATAAATGGAAAAACAATGAGCAAAGCTTCACAAAAAAAGTGTCTTGTTTGTGTTGCTGTAAATAGTATCCACGATCACACGAGTACTCCTATCTTAATTACAACACCAAAACCAAATCTTGACACCTCTTTAGCAATGGTGGCCAATGCCAACTCTAACGTCTAACCATCGAAAGCAACTTCGATGCATAAGTTTTTTTCTATTTTGATTTTAGTTTTTATAAAAAATTTCATGAACTTTTGATCTTTCTTGATTTTGTATTCCCTCGCTATTAGTCTCTGATTTTAATCTAAGTATTTTTTGAATAATTTTTTTAGTAATATTTAAGATATATTTAATAATTTATTTGCAAAAATTTAAAAGACAATTAAATATGAATTTTTAATAATTCATATTTGATTTATCGCTTGTTAAAAAATTCTAAATTTTTATTGAAAAGTTTCTTATAATATTTTAAATATTAATGCAAAAAGTCATTTAAAAATTTAAATGATACACAATAGTTAAATTAAAATCAAAGACTAAAAATGAAAACAAAAAATTATAAGGAGTAAAAGTTGAAGAAAATTTTTATAAGAATTAAAAACAAAATTGTGATATTTTACAAGTACAAAAGATTTATTTAATCCTTATTTTTTATTTCTTATTTTTTTTTCCTTGTTAACTTTTTGTATGTACCAAATTAAGGAAAAAAAACTGCTTTTCACTTTTGGTTTTAATTATTTATATTAAAATAAAATGACATCAAGTGAATTTAATTGCAGTTTTAAAGTAAATAGATAAATTAAACTCAATCAATTATTTACAATCCATGTACATGTTGTGTCCATATTCATCATGCGAACATATCATATATCCATACTAACACTCTTCCTCTGGGCCAAAAAACTAACAATAGATTCTCATTAAGTTGGTAGCGACTGACATAATAAATAATGAAGTTGTTCTACGTTTTATTTATGTAATGTTACTATATCAACATCTTTCTAGAACCAACTATTTAGAAATTATATGGATAATATGAATATGTTTGAAGCACTTTTGAATGGAAGTTTATATTCGTTGTCCTTTAAAAAAACACATATGTCCTACAATATGGTGGCCACGAGAGAGTAAAGAAAATGAGACAAATATTATGAGCTTTTTGGAATAACAAAGGAGAATTCAGCCTTTAGATAAATGGATGTTTGTGTCTAAAATGGGTTTTCTCATAGCATTTGCATATAACAGAGTCGTCAGCTAGCTTTAAGCACCACTCACATACACCATTTTCTCTATTAGAGGTGTCCCACTCACAAACCATCTCACCACAAAGTTATTTGCATTAGGGAAAATTTGACTCAAATAATTTGTTGCATTTGACACTTGATCACACGTTTACATATGCTTTTGAAATTTTGGCTGTATGCAAGAGTCTAGTGCTTCATTCTACTATAAAATGAATCTCATGTGTATAATATAAACTATTTGGGTATGGGTAATGGTAGATTATTTGAAAAATATCAAAGAGAAGTTTATGGGTAACTTTGAACTTGAAGAATATCAAGAAGAAGTTGTGATATGGGAGTTCGTTATATATGCAATATCATAATAAAGAAAAGAAGATTATTTATCAACCACTGAGGTCATAGAAAAGAAAAAAGCGTCGGAAAAAAAAATCAACACAAGCACTTTCTAAATTATTGTCTAACCAATTATGAAGTCGTGAAAGAATGAAAATTCCCAATTTAATTTATTTAAACATTTTTAGAAATCCAAATATTTATTTTTTTACCGTATTTAAAAAAAGTGGCACAATATATGAAATTTTGAAGAAAAAAACATTGAGATGAAACACTCATACATGCCCACAATATAAGCACTTTAATCCATTGGAGATACTCATGTCAACACTACTGATTGCATTAGGGCTATTTGGGAAAACCTCTAAATTTCCGATATAACCAATGTGTGATTTTGGATGCTAAACACAAATATTTACTATCAACGCATTAAAAAAATATATGAATTTTGGTTAAGAAAATCAACTCTGAAAGTTTTAATTTAAAACGTCTTGCAACGTTTAAATTTTATTCGATATATTTTAATGAAGGTTCATCGAAGTTTTTATTTAAAAAAATGATGATGGATTTTATAACATGATTGGAGAAAGAGCAATGTAGCATAAAATCACACCGTGATCGCTAAAAAAGAATTTAATACAAACGATAATAGTTGAATTTTGCGAAATGTAGGATTATATTGATTTTAGAAAGAGAAGATGATCTTGATTTTATAGTAAAATCAATTTATGCTTGAATATTAAGCTCTTAATCCAACTCTTCCTATGAATTTAACCTCTTCTTATTGTGGAATATTGAGAGACCTATTCATATTAGCCTACATGACCCTTAATTCAAGAAATCCGTCATAAGTCACACAAGAAATAACTAATCAAATGGCACCACCTCTACTCTAACTCAAAGACGATAAAGCTCTATCCAAATTTAAAAATATTGCAAAGATTTTTATGATGACATTAAATTGTTAATCTTATCAACAACAAAGTGACATCGTTATTAAATTGTTTGAATGTATGTGTAAAAAATTTTTAATATAAAAAATAAAAATTAGGGTTAAATAAATTTTTAGTTTTATAAAATATTGAATTTTTGTTTTTAGTCACAGTAAAAAAATCCACAATTTTTAGTCTTTACAAAATTATTTTAAAAGTTGTTTTAATATTTAGTGATACGAAACATCTTTTAATTTAAATTTTTGAATGATATTTTAAAATCATGTTTAGAATATTATTAAAATTTCATTTACATAAATTTAATTTTTTTTAAAATTTGAATTAATTAAATATTAATTTCTAGATATTATATGTTCAAGATAAAATTCTTAAAATATAGGTCCGAAAATTGAATTTTGAGTTTATTTTTTTTTATGGATAAATTTTTTATGGATAAATTTTTTAACAATGCAAATAATGTTCATCATTAACTTCAAAGTAGTAAATGCTGGAATTTATAACTTATCAAACCATGAAAATTATAAAATTTTATTCGGTTGTTAAAAAATAAATCAATTACTTGATAATAATGAATAAATGAGGTAAATATAATAGGAGTTAAAATTGAAAATATCTTAGTAATATTCAATACACGAGGAGGGATAAAATTTTATGATGCATATAAAATCAAAGTTGTTGTAAATATAATTATCAAACATAATAGGGGTGGTTTTTGGTTTTCAAAAACTAAAATCAGTTTCATTTTAAAATTTTCAATTATAAATTTCAATTTTCAGTTGATTTCAGTTTTATTTTATTTGAATTAAATAGTTTTTTTTAATTTTAATTGAGTTATTTTTTATCGTGTCTTATTATAAATTCATCAAATATAAAAAAGTATTGACACATAAAAATAATTAAAAATTAAAAAATATAAATAAAAATAAATTTTAATTATTTTAAAATAATTCAAATATTATAAAATTATAATTTATTTAAGGAAAAATATATCTTTAGTCTTATATGTTTAGATCAATTTTCGTTTAAGTCCTTTAAGTTTAGTTTTTTCGATTATGTCTTTTAAGTTATATTCCGTAATAGTTATACTTTAAGATATATTTAATTATGCACGTGGTCTTTTAATTTTTGTTTCTTTCAAATTACTGTCATTAGATGTTAAAATTTAATATGCTATCAGTACAAACTAAAATTAAAAATATTGATGATGTGTATATACAATTTTGCCAATGGAAGAGAAGTTAATATGAGAAATATAATATTGCAATATTTAGTAGACTTCTTTCTAATGATTAAATATTTTCAACTACGGAGTCCATCCTAATAATATTATTTGTGAACCGTAAATATTTTAAATATGTGATTTAATATTTTTGTTGACTTAAATATCAACTAAAAAAAGATACGAAAATTTTGAGAGATGGAAGAATTCTTGCAAAATTAGATGACAATAAAACTTAACTATTTTTAAAAATTTGCATGAAAGAAATTTGAGTCTAATATATATATACATCATGTACATTGGTATGTGTAGAACATCATGTAAATTGGTATTGTAAAACATCGTGTAAATTAGTATGGGTAGAACATCATGTAGCTTGATATCTGTATAATGATTAAAACTTATTTATCCAATCTTTTTAATTATTAAAATTGCACTTTTTTTTATTAAGGGTCTAATTTTTAAGATTAGAACGAAATCTCAAAAATATATTACTAGCATATTTTTGTGATGATTTATTTATATGTTTTCAGAAGCATATGAAAATTATGAAATGGAGAACCTAAATTAATTGATTTGCTTGAAATAAAAAGGAGAGGTAGAGAGACATAAGATAATAGAGAGTGAGAGATATAGTAGATAGAGATTGGAGGGGGAGATAGAGATGCACAAGAGAGTACAGAGACATATGTTTTAGAAAAATCATATATTTAAAAAATATTTTTTCAAACAAACATATTTTCTTGAAAATCATTTTTATATCCTTTATAGTAATTTTAAAGTTCAAAAAAATCATTTTTATAAAATTGTATACAAACAGGTTAAAAATAATTTTACAAAAAAAAAATATTTTTATAATAGTAAACAAATAGGAGTTAAAAAATCATTTTTTAAAAAATCTCTAAAAAACAATCTCTAAATTATTTAAAATAAAAATCATTTTTATTTAAGCTCAAACAAACTCACATAATAATAATAATAATAATAATATATAATTGCGGGTGCGAGGTGAATATTATATTACTAGTATTCATAATACCCATACCCATTACCCTACTAATTGTAGGTTTTTTGCTTTGAAGCTATCTAATTGTCATAACTGATGTCCATTAAACACCTTTTCAAAATACATTCATTTTTTGTAGTGTTTTTAGCAAAAACAATCTGGTGCAAATAGCAACTCTCGCTTTTTTGAGTCTGCTTTCAAATATTTCTATAAGACCTAATAGCTAGAGCTGTCAAAAAAACCCTTGTTTTGGATCATACCCTGCTTTCAAATATTTCTATAAGGCCTAATAGCTAGAGCCGTAAAAAAACCCTAATATCAAAACCGCATTTAATAAATCTCTTATTAGGCTCCAAATTTTAAGTCCCTGAATTTTTTCTTTATTTCATGTTTTGATTAAGATAAAAATATAAAATGAAATGTAAGAAATAGTTTAATAAAAAAATATTAATGAAATAGTTTAATTTTATTTAGATTTTTTAATTATTGAAAAATTCGTGAATTTGTTAATTTTATCAGAACATAAAAAAAAATCGACAATTTTTAAATCGAATAAAATTAAAAAAAAATCAAAATTAAAAATTATTGAATTTGTTAATTTTATTCGGAACATAACAAAATCGACAATTTATAAATCGAATAAAATTCGGAAAAAAAATCAAAATTAAAAAATTATTGAATTTGTTAATTTTATTCAGAACATCAAAAAATAAATCGACAATTTCTAAATCGAACAAAATTACGAAAAAAATCGAAATTGAAAAATTATCGAATTTGTTAATTTTATTCAGAACATAAAAAAATCAACAATTTCTAAATCAAATAAAATTAAAAAAATCGAAATTAAAAAATTATTGAATTTGTTAATTTTTTTCAGAACATCAAAAAATAAATCAACAATTTCTAAATCGAACAAAATTAGGAAAAAAATCGAAATTGAAAAATTATCGAATTTGTTAATTTTATTAAGAACATAAAAAAATCAACAATTTCTAAATCAAATAAAATTAAAAAAAATCGAAATTGAAAAATTATTGAATTTTATAATTTTATTTATAACAAATAAAAAATAAAAAAATTGAAAAAAAAAAATTTAAATATTTTTTATTTCAAAAAAATAATTGATTTTTTAATGGGCCTAAGGACCCTCTAGACCCACATAATTTTGTGGGTCTTTTTACATTAGGGGCTTTATTTTAATGAGCCTTTATATTATAAGATTTTTTGGCCCCCTTTGGGTTGGGGTCAATACAGATAAGACTTGAGAAATTGATAGCTCTACTAATAGCCTATATTAAAATGTCAAAAATGTAATTAAAGGTAGAATTCGGGGTAAATTTTGCAGAGAATGTGTCGAGAAGAAACCCTAAATA
The DNA here is from genome assembly GCA_037974295.1 of Cicer cuneatum. NCBI lineage: Eukaryota > Viridiplantae > Streptophyta > Magnoliopsida > Fabales > Fabaceae > Cicer > Cicer cuneatum. The sequence goes on from JBBPBO010001985.1 coordinate 2,895,805, forward strand.
AACCCTAACCAGTTTTAACTGTTGACTTAGATTCGTTGGGTTGGAGAATCCCTTTCGCATGCCTGCAACTCCATCAGGTATCAAAGGAATTTCAACCCTCTTCTCTTTCACTCCTCGTCAAGTTCTGTTAAACAATCCAACCATGAAGCACGGTGCCGATAACGGAACCATAATATCGGAACAGAAAGTGAAGTTTCTTCTTCATCAATCAATTGCTCTTTACTTGGAACACTCCGGGTTCTCCAAAACCCTAAAAAAGTTTCTATCTGAAGCGAAAATTGAGGTTGGTAACTACTTAACATAATTTTGTTTGAGATTAGCTGAGTTGAAACTTGATGTTACTGGATCCCTTGTGTTTGATAAAATTCTCACTTTTTGTTATGATTAGGATACTGGAAAATAGTAATTTCTCATTTGGAATTTTCCCCCCTTCTTTTTTCTGTTTTTCTGCTAGTAATGTTATAGAAGCATCTAATAATTACATCAAGATTATTGTGTTCCACTTGCAAAAAGGTCCTTATAAGCTTGTGGCTGATCATAAAAAATTAAGTTTTATGAGTTAATTTATAAAAAAAATGAAACACATTAGCTAATAACAAAGTTATACAGGAAGTTATTGTGTAAAAAACTCATAGGTGTCTGTTGGGAAGTTTGTCTATATTAATTTTATGACAAAAATGTGTTATTGTGTCTTGTATATGTTTAGTTTAGATTGATTTGTAAATTGAGAGCATAACGATTGAGTTTATAATTCTTCACTGACAATGAGGTTCTGTAAGCTTATCAGTGTTTACACTGTTATAAAGAGTTTAAATTTAAATAAGATAGTTTCTCAAAAAAATTAGAGGCAGTGCAAAGGCTAGTTTTTTTAATCTTATCTGAGAAGCTTTTGTTAAAAAAACTTCAATAATATTGTAATATTTATTTTCCATTAAGTGTGCGTTGAGAATATTATCTTGATTGAGTCAGTTTTGAATGAAACATAATAAAAGATTCTTGCCTCCGATTTCTTTTTGTAATTATGTATTTACAAAGCAAAAGGAAGGCTGTATGCTTTGATGTCATGTATAAACCAGTATTCCTCAGCATTCCATATTTGTGTTTTCCTTCTCACTGTTCAGTGAAAAATTGGCTGGATTTTCCTTATGTTTTACATTGTTGCTCCTGCTTGTGATGCAGAAAGATAATACAGAGGGTTCGTCAGTTGATCTAGAAGAAATGTGCTGCAAATATCTTGAAACATGGTAAGACCAACAATCTTAACTTTTAATTGAACTTTCAAGATTATGGAGAGAAAAATTGATTATGAACTACAGAAGGCACTGCTGATTCCTGTAAACTGTACACTGACCAGTTATATGTCACTAGTGCAAAACTGTTCCTAGTTTTCTACGTGTAAAGGACACTGTATAACTGGCCATTGTCCGATGACACTGGGAAACCATGTATCAACAATAGTAATTACTGATTATAAAGGCTGGGCCAATCACACTTGTTAATAGAACAGTTTAGCAGTGAAGAGAAGCATCTGCCGCTAAAACATTTTCATACTGTTATGGATTTCAATAGCCGTGGTTGCTTCACAAATTGCCTATCAAGGTTGTCACAAAATCCACTATGTCTTTCCACCATTATTTAGTACGAATTGTTTATCCCATATTTGTAATCCTCAGAAAAGGAGTTATCCTGCCCACCCACAATCACACTATGGCATTTGTGGGGTTGTCTGTTCTGCGCCAGAATCTGAGATTTTGAACTATAGGATGAAAAATTAAGAATTGCAATCTCACTTTTTAATTGCTGCTGCTTGCTGCCCCAGTTAGTCTTTTGTTCATACAATGTTTTGGGTCTTTAGGTGTTATTTACGTCTCACTTATATGTTATTGTTTTTCTTGTTTTTCATCTCTTTTCAACAGCAAGGATGCTAAGTCAGCTATCAATGGCCAAAATGAGCAAGGTATAGTTTTAAATCCTTATAAACCTACCAGTATCTCTGTTGTTTATAACAATGAATTCTTCTTTCTTCCTCAGAGTCAGAACATGCTATCATATCTCATTTTGTCTCTTCTTGAGTCCTGACAATTAAATTTTTTTGCCTTGTTTCTTCAATTACCTTCTTGTTGCAGGTGTGCACTCCAAAAATGAAGAGGAAAAACCCAAGGGAAAAAAGAAAAAGAAAAGCAAGTTAGTTTCTGAAGCTGTTGATAACGTGGAAGATAACCAATTGGAGTCACTGCCTTTGGTTACAGAAAATAAAGTTGAAACTGGTGCTGAAACAGAGAAGCAGTCCAAACATAAAATGAAAAAGAAAGGTAAGTCAAATATTGAAGGGGATGCAGTAGATCAGATTACAGTTGTAGAAAATAAAGTTAAGGATGAATTATCCATAGACACCAAAGTAGAAAATGGTACGGAGACAGAGAAGAGGTTCAAACACAAAATGAAAAAGAAAGATCAGTCAAAAAGTGAAGGCATTGCAAAAGAGCAGATTGAAGATACTGATGCAACTGTTTCAGAAAAAGAGAATTTTGAGGCATCAAACGAAGAGGCAACACCCGAGGCGAAGAAAGATTCTAAGAAAAGAAAAAGACCAATTTCTAAAGAAAATGGTGAACAAGATACCGAAATCAAGGCAGATGAAGAAACCAAGCGTAGGAAAATAGAAAATTTGAATGGAAAAACAGATGTGCACCTTGGGGATGGGGCAGAGAAATCTTCTGTGCAAAGCTCTCAGAAGAAAAAACACAAGGAATCAGTTGAGGTATGCCATAGCTAGTATTTATTCTCTCCGAATATGTTTTTGGCGTTCTGGGTCTTGCCATTTGATAAGGCACTTTAAAATCAGATCAGTGAGCTTGCTTATTTTTTTCTCTTTTTAAGAAAAAATGCTCTCTTTAGAGAACTAGAACATCAACCTATGCAATTAACTCTTGATCAGTCTAAAACTAACTTAATGTTCCAGGTTATTGACTTGTTGTGTTTTCTGGTGTCCTTTTAAATTAAGTAGTTGGCTATTACAAATTCCTATATGTTTTTCTTGAATCTCTTGATGCTCATACTTATTTTCCTCTCCAATAACTCTGTTTGCTCTTCTTTTGTTGTTGTTTAATTTTATGCAATCTTTCATTCTTGGCCTTTGATAATTATATTTCTTATACAGTTTTGGATTCTTAGTCATATCTATTTAAGTACAAATTTCAGCGCCAAAGCTAAGATTTATGTTGGCATTTTTGTCTGTGACAAATGAAATTGCAGCAGAAACCAGTGAACACGCCATTTCAACGAGTACAAGTTGACAAGATAGAATTTGTTGATGAGAGGCTTCAGGATAACTCTTATTGGGCAAAGGTGCGACAAATTGATAGGTTTTCCATGCTATTGGGGTTGTGAATTTTGGCCCAGTTGCAGTATCTAATAAATGTGTATTGGTCTATTTGTTTGCAGGATGGTGCTGAGAGTGGTTATGGTGCAAAAGCACAAGAAATTCTTGGCCAAGTTAGAGGAAGGTCTGTTATTTCATATGTGTAGTGGAGTAATTTTGAATTTCAATATTTGCACTTGTATATCATGCATCTAAACATGACATTGTGTGTTTGGCGTTGGAGGATTCATGTTTTCATAGACAAGCTATAAATAGTCTGTGCAGTTGGTTACATATATTTTTTATTTGTTTAGCGTGTCTTTAAAGGAAAATCTGTTTGATAGGCAATGCAGAAGCTAGTTCTACTTTTCTAAGCTTTTCGTGTCGTGTGTCATGTTATATATATTGGAAGCTTTCATTCATGTTTCCAAACCCTTTTTTTCTTATTCAGCTGACCCGTATAATTGTTTATAATGTGCACAATTTCTTCAGTCTAAACTTATATCACTGTCTTATTTTTCTTTTTTGGCGACATCAAATATTTCTCTTACAGGGATTTTCGTCATGAGAAGACCAAGAAGAAACGTGGGACCTATAGGGGTGGATATATTGATTTACAATCCCACTCAGTTAAGTTTAATGATTCAGATGAGGAGTGACTGGGAAGCACATAGGTTTATTTATTTTTCTTTTTTCTTGTCAAGAAAGAAAATTTGCTACTGAAGCACCATGTTAAAGGCGGTGTTGTCATGGAAATTTTGTTTAATTATGTTGCATTGAAACTTTATTCTTTGTGCTGCTTAATGCATTTTGTGTTGCACCTAGTGTAACAAAGTACTTGGATTCTGGGTGGGAATTTTCTGTTTTGATTTCCTTGAGATCAGATTAAACGGAAAGCTCATCATTTTGCCGAGGTATGCTATCGTATTAACATAATGATTATGGGCCTAATGTAACCATGCGAGCAAGAGTAAAAACTAGCTTGTTTTTGTCATTGTATTTACAGTAATTCTAAAGAGTATGACTTTTTTATAACTTAATAATTATACACCGCAGAAGTAAAACAGATTTACAGATATAATAATATGATATAATGACATGATTTCAATGTGAAATATGATATATTTTGTGAAAGATGGATGGAGATTCACTAAGTAATTAGTTAGCATGTAAATACTTAATCTTTTTGTTGAATTTCTGAGTAGTAAGCAAAAACTCAATTGGTACTGTAAATGCACCAACAGGCCTGTTTGTGAAATTGCCACGAATTTTCTTCTGTATGTGCTGCTTGTGATAAAATCAAGTTTTCCTCTTCCATACGTACAAATATTATCAACGAAAGACTAGTTGATGGTTTTCACTACTTGTGATTGGTGTAGGTAGAAGAGAGGAGATGTATTCCTTTTACTCATTGGTACTGACCACTTCCATGTGATGTGAGGACTCATTTGTTCTGTTTGTTGATAAATAAAAAAAATCATGTATGAACACAATTTATCTTCATTGTGGTCAAAATAATAGGCTAGTAGCTGTATCTCCCCTCAATGAATTTCTGAGAAGTTTCCTACTGACTGATATTGAGGAAAGCAAGTCTTGTTATGATGCATATATAACTCGACATTACACTATCTAAACTTTATTTCATTTCAAATATACGTTTGCTCGAGTTCTTGTGAGAGTTAGAACTTCATTTACGATGATTGATATTATTTACTGTAAGCACTAAAGTGATATCGTGCGCACTTTGGTGGATATGCTAAAGAGAATGGAAGAGGAGTTGAGAAAAGGAGAAGAGTACGTGAAAGAGAAAGAGGGAAGAAGTGAATAGTTGAATAATTAAATTCAGAATGAGGGATATTTTAGTCTTTTTGGAGTTGGGGTGGAAATATTAGAAATGTAACTTAAAAATCACTACCACAACACACTCTTCATTATAAATTGATGTGGTTTTTATATGATTTAGTGGCTTTAGTTAACCAATAAAAAGAAGTGTGTGATTAGTATTTTTCAAAATTTATTTGTGATTAATTTTTATAAACAAAAAAAAAGCCATTTACAGCAACAATTGAATATCTGGCGTGGTTATGGTGTTCAACAGTTTGATCATGTCGTGTCATGAATCACTTTCCTCTTTTGAATACTTAATTAGTAATCAGCGAAGAATTTAACGCCACAGTATCGCTGCTCTGTGTTGGACTGAACCGATCGAGAAGACTTGAGAGCGCAGTAAAGGCGACGATTCCTTTCCTGCATGCGATGCAACGCAACCGTACCTCTGACTCCCAAACAATACGAAATAGCGAAAAGCATAGTATTATTATTATTATTATTAGAAACTAAAAGCAAACCACCTCAAAATTTAGCAATGTGGAAAAACAAATAAATCAATAAAAAGAATATATACTATGGTCAAATTTTCCTTTGTTACTGGAAGTAGAAATCATACAATTATTGGAAAAACTTAAAATTCTCACCTCGCAAAACATTAATTAGAAGTTACTGACTTATGACAAGAAACTGAGTACTATTACAGAACCAGGAGTTTGTTCCTATTAGATACTTAATGATTGGCTTGTTGATGTTAGTTTCAACTTTCAAGAATCAAGGCAAAATTCTATCCTTGAGAATGTCTTTTCTGAATGAGTATATCCTTTACAAAATACAAAAATTGCAGGATACAATCAAAGTGAATAACACATCAATGCAGTAAAGCTTTGTGAATCCCTTTGAAAATAGTTGGAAGCCAGTGTTTGAGACATGGATTGTACAGAATTCGAATAGTCTTTGGTTCTACTATGGAACCAAAATACACGACTTCATTTTCATCTTTTGTCCGGTTCAACTCTTAATATGCATTAAACCTAAAACAGATCTCATGTTATGTTCTATCCTGTCTACTAAATGCTACCTAAAGATACTGGTGATTGCTGTACTATTCATGTTTTCATGGGTTCACATAATGCAATCAGAAAAAGGAACCTACTGAGTTTGAAGCTCCCTTAACCAAACATCAGATGCTTTGTGCTTCAATGGTTTTTATGTTGTGAAGTTGATTGTATCTTGTTTGTTTTTCAGAGAACCTCTTGTAACAAATATTATGCGGAGGAATCTTCTGATACAGGTGATTTGTTTTCTAATTTATCTGCTTCTGTTCTCACTGCTGTAGTGTTGTTGGCAGTGTTTTCATTTTTGCATGGACTAAGCCACAAATAACTAGCAAATTAATGCAAAAACTGTAGTATCTTGCCTTCTTCTTGCTGCAGCGAGCGCTATGCATTATTTCCGTCATCTCTAACTAAATCATAAAAAGCATTTGAACCTTTCAGGCAATGTACCAAGCGTCTGTCTTGCTTACACTCAATTTCCAAGGCAGGAGCATACTGAGTCTGTGGCACGAGACCAACAAACTTGCAGTCAAAGTGAAGAACACTCTAATATTCAATGCATTTGTTCTTTGTCAAGTAAGTCTAATGGGAAACTACAAATTTCTAACCTTAAGTACCAAGGATGATACGTTTCATATTCGGTTTCTTTGTAGGTGGGGGATGATAAAAGGTGAAAAATGACTCACAATGTTGGTAATACCAAGATTTGTTTATTTATCCATTAGATAAAGTCTCCTAAATCTTTAGGAAATAAAATGGCTATAGGTGTGCTTATGGTGTGGAGATTATTTAAAGTTTATTTGTTTTAAACGAACTGATTCCCGTGTGCTTCATACTAAATAACGGTCCCCAAGTAATTCCATTTCCATTTGCAAAAGGCTTTTGTTGCTTTATTATTACCACATTGTTCCTGAGATTTCTTTGTTCCCGTCTGATAAACATCAATGTTGGATTCTTTCTGTTTTTCATTGCTGCTAAATACTGCTGATGTCAGATAAAGTTATGGATTGATGCCCATTTCATGTTTCATCTCATATTCATAGTTATTTTGGTATCCAGTGCATAATTGAACTTTAGGATTTCACTTCAGTGATGACAGAGAAAATATTCTTCCAAAATTGCAGGTTTTTAATGAATTCAATGCACGAAAACCAGAAACTACCTCTTTATGGGATAGTGGCATTAACTATAGTACTCCAGGTTAGTCTTGTTACAAGTACTTTCAGATTCTCATCATTGAATATCTTGGAAATTTCACTAAAACAGTCGAGCTTAATTGGAGGCAGTCGCTCATCTGTGTTATTATAGGATTTATCAGGTCAGTTGATTATCATATGCACTTGAATGCATAGTGTATCTTGTTCTTAACATTCTATTCTCTTCTATGAGTTTTTGTTGGATATTGTCCCTAATGAAAGCTTGGAAGGGCCTTGGTTGTTTTCTTATGTTGTACGTACAACTGGAAAGATATTAATGCACTTACATCAATAGCAACTGGAGGGCTTTCCTTATGCACACATGCTAATTATATTTCTTCCCCTTCTCTCATCCTGTTTCCCAATGATCTCAGCTTGCCTCTTGCCGTGGTTGGAAAACTGATACCAGTACCAGCGGTTCCCAACAACTGTTTTCAAATATTTCGTCGTGGCAGAACTAAAAAAAGGATGATATATAAAGCTTCTCAATAGTTGTGACCGTTTCTTTTTGTACAGTCAAAGTTGGATTTGTTTTATACCTACTACCTAGGATACGGAAGTTCAGCCGATCTCTCTTTTTTTGTCAGTTTGACAGGTGCTTATTTATATTCTTGTATGTTTGAAAAGCTGCAGACAAATGGATGATAATTCCAATCCATTATTTAAATTAAGCTGCTTTCTTTCTTTTTGTATGTAATTTGAGTTTTAATGAGTTGCAACTCCTTTCACAAAGGATATGGAGACTATATTTTTTCTGTGTAAACCTACAACTCTTTTATTGGAAGCAATATTATTCGAGGAGTCATTGAACTAAATATGAGCGTCTCTCCTAGTGAATTTGAACCATGATTCATCATGTGGGAAACTAATGTTGGTGATCCAAAGACTATCTACCTATTAAATATACACACAAACACAGATATCAGACACAATACTAACACATAGACGTAAGTAATAATTTAAGAAAATTGAAAGTGATTGAATGTAAATACATGTATTTTATTGCGTCGGCATTAAATGCAAAGGAAAAAAGTGAAATGATTTCTAACAAGAGAATATATATTTTGGCATGATAAGTCTTGGGTATGTTTAGTTATCAAGTCCTAGCAGCAGGTTGGGGTTTACTCGAAAATAGATCTGCACTTCTAAGTACATTGAGAGATTTGTCAGAATGTGGTAAACCCCCAGTTCCTCTGTCCAGAATTGAAACTGGAGCAGCAAGACTCACAGTAGCAGATTTCCAAATAACTACCTTGTTCAGCAAGGGATACTTAAAAGCTACTGTACTACTATTGCAACTTACACAAGCCTGCATTACTGGATATATACAACTTCAAGAGATGATGTTTGATTAAAAATAAAATCCTTTATGGTAGAATAGTGTCATACCATGCATCAATTTCAGAGCTTATTGCCAATATGGGTTGCAAAGCTTATTGATTGCTGCGGTAATTTATCATCCATAATGAACAATGGATTCATGTTGTCAGTTTTTCATGCAGCAGACAATGAAAATGGTGCATGGCCTGCTCAACTTTAGGAGCATATCTTCCCACACTATATGCAGGGGATTGGAGGCCCTTTTGGACACCTTCACACAACACAATATCTTCTATCTGCTCATGAACAACCAAATGCATTACAATAGGTATGTTGCATGCAACTGGAGGAAAATTTCTAATCAAGTCTGCAAAACCAATGTTTGTACCTGCACTTTCTCACTATCTTGTAAACTTTTCTTTATGAAACCTGTGTCATCCTGCTCAGTCAAAGAGAAGTGTAGCAGGCAGTAAGGTTTTTGAATTGACTTAATTGTTCTAACAAGATTTATTAAGTGAGCTCATAAAAACTCAAATATATTTTTAAGGAAAAAAAGGCTCAATCCTATGACGAAGTATCGAACAGTTAAAATGAGTGTAGATCCTGGTTTGATTTCTGAAAATTCAATATACTAATTAAACCATTGCTCTACTTAATGCAAGCTTGAAGTTTCATTTGTGTTTTCACTGAGCCATTAAAAATATGAAAGCAAAGCACTGAACTTCACATTTATTAAAATTTCATATCCTAGTCATCAACAACCAACCCTGCCTCTAAAGGTTATATTGTCTTGCTTCCTGATTTTCTTCCAAATTTAATCCCTCCACATACAGTTGGTACAAAATTATCGACATAAGGTTCAGTTGATGACTCGATAAATATGTCTGCCAACTAAATTTTCAGTCGATGTTCAAAACGAAAAATTTACAAGAAAATAGAACATATTTCCTTACTATCTTAAAGGTGATGGTGTGCCCCATTCTCTAGTACATTTTAATTTTGTAAGTTCTGAATCATGGAGGCAAATATTAGGCATGTGATTACATGACTACAAATTACCTGTAATGAGGGTTCAAGATAGTAGTCAAAAACTACTTGACATTTGTTGGGTCCTAGTGGAAGAACAAGATTGGTGTCCATCCAAGGTCCATACCTATCAGGCCAGAAAGCACCCCAAGTTATAAAACCATGCTAAACTGTTAGTGCATATTTGGATTGATGGTGAGATTGACAGAATCACAATGAGCCACCATGATTTTAGCAAAGCTACAATTTAGAGCTTCATCAAAATCACGGTGCCCCTATGATTTTGGCAAACACACTGCTGATCCAAACATACACTTCGTAAGAACATGACTGAAAAAATGATTAATCATTTGCCCAAATAAAAAAGCAAGAACCTATTGATCATGAAGTTTGGGTAAACAAAAGCATATATAGCTTTTCTTCCAAGTCTATCATAATTCTCTTTGCTTTTCTCTGAGTTGCTGCCTTCACAACTTTGGATGCTAACCTTTTCAAACAACTGTCTCATTCATAACAATCCTTTAGTACATAACCAATCACCGGAAACAAATCAAATGACATTTGAAAGGATGGAAGTATGCATGTGACATTTTTTTTAAAAGGTTTACATGATTCAATTTGTGATATTATACAGTACAATAAAAGATAAACTGAAGAGATATTATAAAAAGAGAAGCAGTAAGAAAGCATACGGTGATAGAATAGGAATCGAGATTAAGACCAGATGCTAGGCCTTTATGTGCATAAGGCACGTGATAGCCACCATCTAAGTAGTTATCACAGAATACCTGCAAAAAGAAAATCCAAAACCACCAAAGTCTAAGCACCTCCATGGATCATATAAAGAAAAATAATAACAATTAAATAAATAACAATGTGTATAATAATAAAAATAATGACATTTTAATTATTTTGCAGATGGCTACTAGTGAGGAAAAAAGCAGGCTTAACAACAGAAGGGAGGGTAAAGAAAATGAAAGTGTGCCAAGGTCAAAGTAATAAACAAAACCTCTAGGAAAAATAATAAATTTAAGGTAAGTCAAGAGGCCATACCTTCCAATTGCATTCAATGGTGTATTCGCGTCTACATAAATAACTTAACGAAGAATCAACTCCATTCGCACTCAGTAATTCTGAACAGCTACCAAGCCATTCCTTTGCTACATTATGACTATCAACTTCCTTCTCAGAAAGATTCTCCTTTTTCAAATTGAGAAGGACAAAAGGCCCCCAGGTAGCTACTTTGATTGGTATAAGACCAAACTCCTACCCTTCATGGTAAGAGAAATCAGCCAACCTTTTTCCTTATGCTGAGTTAAATATTGTACAAGTAACTTATTATAGAACAGAACTGCGTACATTTACGTTGAAATCCCGCATTCCTGATATCTTAGTTGCCTTAAGAAGAGTTCCATTTAATCCATATGTCCAACCCTGCAGAAATAATTGTAGAAGTTTCCAAAACAAGAAAAAAGGAACTGAAAATAGAAACCTAAAATGAAAAAGGATCGGATCATGGTAACAGCCATTTATCCATGAAGGAAAGCTTGACAATAGTGTTTTCAACCCAGTGTTAGCGGCTATAGCGTAGCGGAATTTGAATAAATCACTAGAGTTCGCAATATGTTGTTTAGAACAAAATGTTGTCAAATAGTGACTATAGCACTATTGCATAGCAGAATTTGAACAAAATGCCATTTTCTACCATCCACAATTGATAACACTGTTTCAAGCTCACAAGGATCGTAAGTTTATATGGAGGGTATCCATTTTAAAAGAGAATCAAAATAATGCTTGTATGCATATTAAACGTTGTAATTATACTCACGTGGTAAGGACAGACAAAGCAGGACTTTTGTCCGCTTCCAGAAGCAAGGATAGAGGCATGATGACGACAGACGTTGTAGAAGGCACGGACACTCCCACTGTCATCTCGACATACCACAAATTCCACATCTCCTAGCCTGCAATATTTAATCCTCCATGTGGTTCTCAGAAACTTGGAAGAAAAGAAAATAGATTACACAACTTAATATGTCACTCATAAATCCTTTTCCCCTTCCAAGAACCAAATGGAGCTGCAATTAGACAACAATGTTAACAACATATGTAAATACAACAAGAATTGGAATCAATGTACTATTATGTTAGACAAACAAAAAATCCACCTTCCAGTGAAAAAATCACCGGGATTCTTTATCTGCTCCGTGGGTCCTGATAAACAAAATTGAGAACTTCTGGCCGTAAAAAAATTCTCATAGAGCAAATTGTAACACAAAAACTTCAAAAAACACTAATTAGTTTAGTTAATCTTTCATAGTGATGACATCAGAATTTAGTATGAATTAAAGCAGAATAGTACTTAGCGATGGACTTGACACAAACCACTGAATACAGATCAAGTATAATTAATAAAAAGTTAAGTAATGAATAATTAATCGAAGTTCAGTTATGAATAATTAATCAAAATTTAAGTAATGAATTACCATATACAGTCAGATTTATATTATCAGCTATCATATTTCTTTCCTCCAAAGATATCTCACAAGACAACATATACATAATAAAATCAAATGAATAATTTAATCTTTAAAACAAATGAAACTAATAATTTAATTGATTGAATTTGTTTCCCTATATATTATAAGCAGGAACATTAAATTAATACCCAAAAAGAGAAAAATGAAAAAGTTTGAAACTTTTAAGCAGAATAAAACTGACCCACAGCTTGCCAGCCTTTGTAGAAGAGACGATCGAGCTCAAGATGGAAGAAAGAGGGGTGAGTGTACCATGATGATGGAGGTGTAACAGCTTCTTCTATGGGAATCTTAGGATTGAACTGTTGGACAAGTCTCTGAGTTACAACGAGGTCTGAACTGCCAAGAGAACAACAACTGAGTTTTGATGAATGTTTGTTTGGAAAATTAAGATTTGGAGTTTGTCCCTTTCGGAGATTAGGGATGAAAGGTGTCATTTGCATCATCATCGCCATTTTCGTAACGCTTTGTCTTTCTTTGAACACTGCACTTTTTATTAGAAACAAATTTTGGTACAAGTTAGATAAGAAAACAAATATGTTATTTAATCGTCTATTATTAAAATAAATAAAATCTGAACATTTAGACTCTATATAGCACTATATATTGTGCCTGATTTACAAGTTATTCGTAAGCTGCGAGGACATTATTGAAAGATAATTTTTTGCGTCAATCTATCTATGGGCTATTGATAACACCTTGTATTAATTATATTCCAAAGTAATAATAATTGTTTTTTTTACAGAAATAATAAATTATTCTTTAGAAAATAGAAAGTCGGTTATATTCTAAACAATAAAAGTTGTTATACTTACTATAAAAAATGTACCTGACAATGTTGATTAAACTGTTTAGAAAAATCTAGTAATGAATTTGTTGGTTGGAGAAATAGTATATATGACCGATAATTGAATATATAAATATTTTAGTTTTTAAAATTATAAGAGTATATTAATTTAATCTTTAAATATATGAAATACTAATAAGTTCAAAATATCAATCAATTTAATTTACTTTATAAATTTTGCACTACATTGTCAAAATTTCTATGTGTGTTTTGATGAAATAAAAAATTATTTTATTCAATGTGTATATCTTTTATTAGTTTCCACAGATGATTAATAAATAAATATTTTGATTTATTAATTTAAAGAATTAATTTATTATTTTTTAAATTTGAAAGATTAAATTGATTAGTTTTTATAATTTTAATAACTAAAATGACTATTGATAATTTGATGTCAATAAAATTAGAATTAGAGTAACTTATCTTTTCGATTTCCCTAATATGGTCGCCTTTTAGTCAATTGTTTTTCCTTTAGATTCGGTTTTTGTAATTCAAAATTTCAATTATTTTAATTTATAATATATTTTTATCTAATTCATATAATGTGGCGTAGTGATATGACATGTCACTTGGTACTGGATGGTCACGTCATAAGAGTTTCATCAAACCGACGTTCAATTGTGACTATATAATGGAGACAAAAAACAAAACATAATATCAAGAATCAAAAACAAACAAAAAATTATAAATTAAATAGAAAATACAATAAAAAAATAACTTTAATTTCAGTTTTTAACTACCACATATTCAAATGTGTGATCATTGTTAATTAACTTTTTTTATTATTATTGTAAATATATTTTATTTTTCACTCATATCATAACAATCACTTATTAAATAATAACGTGACAATCTAATCTAATATCATGTGATAATTTAGTGTCAGGAGACACCAAACATCTCATATCATATAAATAAATTTAATAAAAAAAAAAGAGAAATTTTAAAACAAACCATTTCAAGATACTAAAATAAAAAACGATCCTCTTATACAGACAAAAACACAAATTAAAAATTATTGATAACAAATAGCAAAGAAAAGAAGAGAGTGTTGACTTAATCAAATGAAATGGGGAAGTAGGCCACACAACACCAAAATATACGGTTCTTGTACTTGTGTAGTTGTATGTAACACATGAGACAACACACAATAATTAGTGGCTGAGGCTCTCCTACTTTGCTGCTACATTTTCAATCACTTCTCATCCATACGAATGTCCTCTTCACTTTGCCTTTATATACCAAACAATGCTCTTTCTTTTCCTCTCAATTCTCTTTCACTTTCATCCCCTAATTTCGCCTTCATTTTCTAACTCTAACACCTTTTTTTTCCTCTTGTTTTCTCAATCTTGCTCTTTCTTCCTAATTCAACTCCCAATTACCTGTATTATATCAAGCTTAATTTATTAGTGAAAGGGAAAAAAAAAGAATCATAGCATAAATATTAAATAATATACATGTAAAGATGTTGTACGAACAACAAAGGTTTCAACAACCTATGATGAAGATAGATACGAGGAATTCGAATACGACAACGGAAAGGAGCAAATATAATAATTCAATAGAAGAAGAAGAGAGACTTGAAATAGTTGACTTGAGTGGCATGTCCTTGGAGTCTCTTCCCAACCCTTCTCTCAATTTAGCCACTATTTGCAAGTTGGACCTCTCCAACAATAATCTTCAGGTATAATCGTCTTTTCTTCCTTCTTTTCTTCATATAGGAATATTACTTGCATTATCTTAACTTAATTCTATCTTTTACTTTGCATTTATAAGAATTTATAGGAATGTTGAATATATCAATTTTTATTTATTTATTTATTTATTGTATTTCATTAAAAATAATATTTAAAATATGATTAAAAACTTGATAACTAACATACAAATAAGATGACCTAACAAAGCATTTAACTTCTCTCCTAATACAAGTGACTTGTTTTGATTACTACTAATGTGTTAAGGACACTACTTAATAATAAGTATTAAGAAAAATTTAATAAAATTATTATTTTATATTTTTTTAAATACATGTGAAATTGTCTAATATTTCATTAATTAATTGTAATAATGATTATTAAATTATTAAAAATATTGACGGTTATCATATTTAAAAGTGATATCAAACCGATAGATTTTTCTTTGCACTCAGTTATTTCCAATTTAATTTATGGGGAAACTGGTTATTAGGTGCTAGCTATTATTATTGTTTTTATTTTTTTACTGATAAGGTAGTATTATGAATTTTAGATATAATTTATTGAGTTAATAATGAATGTGACAGAATATTCCGGAGTCGTTAACTGCTAGACTACTGAACATGGTAGTTTTGGACGTACACTCAAACCAGCTTAGGTCCCTACCAAACTCCATTGGCTGCCTTTCTAAGCTCAAGCTTTTGAATGTCTCCGGCAACCTCATCCAATACCTTCCCAAAACAATTGAGAATTGCAGGTTAATTTGCCTTCATATATTTTATAAAATTGAAGTTTAATTAATTGGTAATTTAATTAATTCAATTAATTTTATAAATTCAACAGAGCTTTAGAAGATCTGAATGTAAATTTCAACAAGTTGATCCAGCTACCAAACACGATAGGGTTTGAGTTGAAAAATCTAAAGAAGTTAGCTGTAAACTCCAACAAGTTGATCTCCCTTCCACACTCCATCTCTCATCTAACATGTTTGAAGGTTCTAGACGTACGCCTTAACTGTCTTAGATATCTCCCAGAGGACCTTGAGAATCTCGTTAACCTTGAAATCCTTAATGTGAGTCAGAACTTCCAATACCTACATTCTCTTCCCTGCTCCTTAGGACTTCTCTTGTCCCTCGTTGAGCTTGATATTAGCTATAACAAGATAAAGTCTTTGCCATATTCGATTGGGAGCCTCAATAAGCTTCAAAAGTTGTGTGTGGAAGGGAACCCTCTGAGTTCACCACCTCCAGAGGTAGTAGAACATGGATTGTATGCAATGAAGGAGTATTTATGCAACAAGAAGAACAATGGTAATCAAAGTCCAAGTAAGAAGAAGTCATCATGGGTTGGAAAGTTGGTGAAGTATAGGAGTTTCAATTTAAGAAGTGAAGAACGTGAGGCTTTAATTATCCCTCAATATAATACATCATCTATCGATGCTCTTACTTCTCCCCGCTATATGGGAATGTTTTCACCACGTCGCCTTTTCTCCCCTCGTAATTGAGGACACCCAAACTTCAAATGTTTCTGCTTCATTGGCTATATTCTACTTTTTTTAGATTGTAATATGGACTGGTGTATACTATATTACAGTATACAATTGTAAGAATAATTTAATTCTTAATCTCTATATTATTAATACTATAGTAGTAGTATATGTTATTTCTTTAAATTGATAGATATATTTTTTGAAGTATATATATATATATCTGATATGGGATTTTCTAGTCACCGCTTGCTGATCCATAGGTTTATTTATATATATATAATTATAGCTCTTGCTGTCAGCGGATACATTGTGTCCACTCTAGTGTTTACATAAACTGCTATACTCTTAATAAATGTCTATAAGGTACCAAAAACTGGGACAACCTTCATGTGCAACTCTACCAATCACAATCTCTTAGCTTCTTAATTGGAAATTAAAAACAGACAAGACACCCTTTTGGTCCTTACACGTGATCAGAGACCAATCCAACATGTTAATCTCATAATTAATTAATTAATGTCCAAACCACCTAAATTCTTTTAATCTACCACTTTGGTGCTTTTGTATGTTTCTCAAATAATTACTATCTTATATCGTGGCACACGCTCTGGTTTATCTTCATAGACAAGGACCTATCTTGATTAAATTATAAGGAACCTAAGCACATGTTATGTTCCTGATCTAATCTATAATTCATTTTCTTAATGCAAATGATTCCATTCATAAATTCATCACAATCTACTTGGGATTGTATAAAGAGCTGTTATATATCATTTCCAATAAACTTTCTGTTGGTCAACCAGTGTATATATGGATTATGTATGTAATGCTCAAATTTAAGCTCCTTTTATTAGCTGTCTCTTCCAATCAATGATCAATTAAACTTGGATTCAAAGTAAGTCTTAAACAATTGTCACCGTCACTTTTTCCAATAAAAAATAACAACGCTTATAAAAAAAAAATCTTTTTACTGCATACAAGTTTGAACCAGGATCAAAATAAATATGAAGATCATGTTTATAAACATTTATTACTAATTTATTATATTATTATATATTCCTAATTAAATTGATTTTTTATATAGCCTTGATCCAAAATTTTGAAACCTTAAACCTTAGCTTGGATTGCTTATCCTTAATATTAGAAATATAATTTATTAAGTTAGTTAATAGTTAATTATGATAGTTATTATTGTTATTTTCATGTGGACTTGTATGTATAAATAAGATCTGTGTATTCATTAATGATCAATTAATAATAATATTTTCTTTTCTTTATTGAATCTTTAATAGTTGGAGATGTTTGCTTCGAATATATAGGTTTATTCAGCAGTGACTTTAATAATAAGATTTTTTGTTTGAATAAGAACTTTGATAACAAGTTAACTCCGTCTTTCTGATGCATGTAAAGTAGGTAGCATATTCTAAGTATAAGTAGCCAATTTTAACTTTTCAGCGTTTACACTCGCATGCTACCAATTCTTTTGTTATTAGTTGAATTTAATAATGTCTTGTTCTATGTATAAGAGAATTCTTAGAGTTTTTTTTTCTATGCATAAAGAAAAAATTATGATTTTTAAGTTGCATTTATTATTTAAATTATTTTTATGTTCTTATTTAAGATATTTGTGAGACCAGATTTAGTAATATGACATAAATTGAGAAAGTGCATCAGAAACATGATAAATCCTTGAAACTTTAAGAAATGCAAATTTTGGAACATCTTGAAACACCTACGCCTATAATAACAAGGTAGTAACATGCATGAATTAAGAAGTTTGCTCCAATTAGATCCATCTATCATCTGTGGTCACATCACATGGCTAAAGACAACAAGCAATTTTCAATATTAATTTTTTTATTATAATGTTGAAACAAGATCCCAAGAAGAGTAGCCAAACTATTTTGAAAAATGAAAGCAATGGAAAAATGCACCGAATCCACTCTGCTTTTACAGGTCAATAAGACAGTTTTTTAGTATTAACTGGTAAAAAATATAAGCAATTTGCTACATTGATATTTGTGTTAACAAAAAATAAAAATATTGATCTCTTTCTCTTGTATTTCATAGGATGTAATCTCTTTGCTTTCCCACCTAATCAAAAGATTTTTCCATTAACAAATTAAGGGAATGAAGACTAATAAGCTGGAAATGTGGAACAAATCAAACCCAAACTTTCATAATTTGAATCAAAATTAATAATATATAATTAATTAGCATTCTGCTATACTGTATATCATTTCTCCTTTTTTTTTTCCTCCAATAAAATTCAATATCTTCTAATTAATACATTTCCTTCGATTCAGCATAATACTTGTTTTCTACGTGTTTGAATCCTCTGCAACAACGTTACATGGTGCAGCAGCTATCACTTCCGCATCTAAAATAGATTATACTCCAAGAAGCACATAGTAGATTATTGTAATAGGCAATGCAATCAACATTCCAAAAATAACTCTGCACAATTAACAAATTATAAATCCACATAATCACTTGCATTTTCTTTTAATAAAAATAAAAATAAAATGATACTGACCCAGTACTGAGTATATCTGGATGGAGATTGTATTCTTTGGCAAACACAAAGGGAACAATACCTTGTGGAAGTGCAGCCTGCAAAAATTAAACATTATGTTATAAAAAAAACTATTAAGATTAATAAGGACATGAACTATAGTTTGATAAATTGAACTTGATGTTACCTGAACAATTGCAACATGTAAAAGAACTCCACGAATACCGACTGCTATTGAGGTTGCCGCAATCACAGCTGGACCTGTCAAGAACCTAACAGCCATAGAAAATGTTGCAACAGATTTTCCACATGCAATCAGCTTAGGCTGTAATGCCATGAACAGACCTGCATAAAAATATCATAATTAATACTAGAAAATGTTGAAATAATTAATGTATTTGTCTCTCTAATTTAAAATAATAGAAATGAGGGGAAAATTATTAAAAGGGGTTATAACAAGTACCTAGACTGAACATGGCCATACCAAGACCAGCATCAGAAAGTATAGAGATGGAACCTTTCACAATAGTGGGCATTTCAATGTGCCACCTGCATGCATGCGCACACAAACAACAAATTAAATACATATATATATATATATATATATATATATATATATATATATATATATATATACTATATAGAAATAAATACATGTTATATTTTGTTATACCTGAATGATATAAGAGACCAAACGAGTCCGATAAGACTTGAATAGGTATTAGGATTTCTGATGAGTTTTCTCCAAACCATGATTAGAATAAGTCTTGTCATGACACCTGCAGGTGGCATCTGTGTGTTTTTGTTTGTATGATCACCTCCTTCTATGTCCATCTTCTTCTGGCTAATATATGGTGACCCATTATTGGTAACTTTTGTTCCTTCCTCAATTTCAACTTCCCTTTCTCCACTCCCTCTATGACCAGGACTCATGTTCTCAATCATTTCATTCACAGCTGCAAAATTCATAAATCAATAATTTGTTGACAAACACTACTCTAGTAATACTGTTAGAACAGCAACCCTTATTTAAAAGAATAAATAAAGATACGAAAAATGAAAATAATCAAAAATCATAGATTTATACCACTTATCAGTAACTATGAGCTATTTAATGTGTGATTTTGTGTTTATATTATACCTTTTGAAGCCACAGAACTTTCATGTGGAACAGATTTGGAAGGATCAACAGTGCTAAAATCATTAGAAGCAGCCCTATTAACTGCATGTCTTAGATTTCCTTCAGAAACAGGTGAAGCACTTGAACTCCAAACAAACATATGTAACTCTTTGTTACTAGCTGCACTCCCACTACTTCCATCTTTCTTCTTTGTACCAGCACTAGTTGAACCTGAAAGCACTGGATTTGGAGGTGGATATGAACCACCATTATTAAACAACTCACCACTCATACTCCTCCCTCCCCTTCTCTTATTTATCTTCATTGTCGTTGTCTCCTCTTCGAAATTCGATGTCCTCGGCGTCACACCTTTCGAAGATTGCATCGAATAAACATCACCATTACTATTTGTATAACCGTGTTTCGGACTCGGTGCTTTACTTTGAAACATTGCATAAAAATCAGTTTGGTTAAAACTTGAAGCTCTTGGTGTTGGTTCTCTTGATGATTGAACAGAATAAATCTCAACACCAGTTAAATTTGAAGCTCTTGGTGTCATGTTAGTCAAATGAGACTTATTGAATGAAGAAACCATTGATGTAGGAGCTGATCTTTTAACAACAACATGAAGTTTACCATCTTCACCTATCTCAGCATCAGTTTGAAGTGGGTCTCTACCATTCAATGAAACAACATCAAAATCAACTTTGAATGATGTTATAGAAGCTGCTGTTTCAGGAAACTGTTCTGTTATTAAAAGTTTAGCAGCTCTATATTCAAACAAAAACAACATAAGTGTGTACCAAATAACACTTTGTAGAACAACAATTTGAACCATTAAATTTCCTGAGAAATCACCATACATAGCTTTTAAAAGAGGGATTCCCATAACAAGTGTGTTAGGAAGAGATGAAAGTGAAAAAAGTGTAATAGTCCAATCAAGACTTTCTGTGTTTTTTGTGAAAGTGTTCCATATAAAAAGAGCACCAAGGATAACAACTTTTTGAAGTGAATCAGCTGCTATGAAATGGTAATTCATAGCATATGGATCATTGGAAGATATAAAATGAAAAGATAGTAACGGAACTGCGAAAACCGCCACAAAACGATTTATACCAGAACATTGATCCGGTGTAAAGATTTTCCACCATCTTACTGATCCGTATGCTAATATCATAGCAACATATAAAGGCACTATAGCCGCGAAAACATCGTACATATCCTTACCGGTAATCATGGTTTGGTTTATAGTTTAGACACACCCAAAAAAATGTGACAAATAAACAAAGTGTTGTGAAAGGTTCAAATATGTAATGTTAGTCCTCTCTTATAGATTAAGTACTTGAATTTTTTTTTTTTTTTTTTTAAGGAAATTGAATAGTAATTTGAAGGTGAAAATTTTAAAATGAAAATGGAGACAAAAGAGAAAAGGGTTGGATTTTCTATGAATAATAATAATTGATTATAAGGCTAAGTTGGCAGCACTGTAAACGTTCATGCACATGTAAATTAGGCAGTATTCAGTGATCTGCGGTAGCAGCAAAGATATTTTCTGCAAAATTATTATTATTATTATTGTAATGTGAAGGAGATTCAGAAACACATAAATAAATAGCTGAATACGTTAACCTTATGCATATTGTAATAAAAACGATGTAACGGTTTAATTAGCTGTGTGAAAACCAGAATGCGGAAATCAACATTAACTAGTATCATCTGTCATTTTATTATTATATGTTAATTTGTTATTTGTGTGAGAAATAAGAAATAATTATGGATTTGTAGTTCTACATTTAGATTTGATTCCTCTTAGAGTTGGAATTGTGGTGTGAATTAGTGGACACAGGCCATCATACAAAGATGACATAGGGGATAGAAATTTGAAACTAAATTCTCGTAAGGCTATAACATAATGTAACAATGAAAATATAACATAATAATGCTAACAAAGTAAAACCAAAAAACATAATGTTTACAAATTATTTCTAGAACCTAGCTGAGTCACTACATCAATTTATTTATTTTTAGTCAAATTTATTTATTTATTTTTAAAGGATGAAATCAGTCCATTTATTTCGGTTTGCTGGCAATTCTCTCGGGCCTAGCACGAGATTTTGGGCTTCTTCCTCAGCTATTGGATCCTTTATCTAGGCCTGTGAAAAATTGGATTTTATACCCCACATTTTGACTTATACCCCCCAAAATAATAAAAACCCATAATTATCTATTGAATTTTATTTCCAACCACTGTTAAAAAAATTTACTCTAAAATTTACCCCCCTCAGCTAAATTTCCGGTACGTTAATTTTTTTATAGAAAAATCCGGTATGAAATTATAACTACCGAAAATTTTATTTTGCCAAATTTCCGGTAGTTATAATTTCTGGAAATTTGAAATTTCTAGAAACTATAACTACCGAAAATTTGGTAAAATGAAATATCCGGTAGTTATAATTTTTGGAAATTTGAAATTTTCAGAAACTATAACTACCGGAAATTTGGCAAAATGAAATTTCCGGTAGTTATAATTTCATACCGGATTTTTCTAAAAAAAATTAAGGTACTGGAAATTTGGCTGAGAGGGATAAATTTTAGAGTAAATTTTTTTAATCATGGTTAGAAATGAAATTCAATGGGTAATTATGAATTTTCATTATTTTGGAGGTATAAGTCAAAATGTGGGAGTATCAAATCCAATTTTCAGGCCTGTGTTAGCAATATTTGCAACCATTCCATGTTTTTAACTCTGCATATTTTCTCATTCAAAATATTTTCTCATTCAAAATTCATTGGAAAAAAAAAATCTAAGTTCCATCAGAATAAGGTTAATAAGAATTTATAAAAATTGACACGTTTAATTTTTATTTAACAGAAAGGATGTAAAGGGTGTTACAAAATTACTTTTATTTAATAAAAACGATGCAAATGATATTATTAATGCAAGTCATCTCAGTTAGGTTGGCACCACACTAATAATCTTTTACATCACCAAACTATATTAATAAAAAGAAAAGAAAATAACAAAATGTTATCAAATATTTATTATTTAGTGTATGGACTCGTGCTGCTTAGAAGTGTTTCTATATTTTCATCGTCTGATAGTTCACTCATATCAAATGATGTCATTACCAAATACAAATGTGAAAGTGTATCTACGGTTTCTGATCTTCGGTAATCATATGATTTTTAGTCTTTGTTTTTCAACGTATTTTGGAGCATGATGTCATCAAACAATAATAACGGGAATACGTCTGATACTTCACTCATATCAAAGGACGTCATTACCAAATGCAAATGTTAAAGTGTATCTAGAGTTTCTAATCTTCAGTAATCATATGATGTTTAGTCTTTATTTTTCAACGTACTTTAGAGCATGATGTCATCAAACGATAATAAGGGGAATACTTTATTATCAAATGAGCTTAACTCTTTTTTTTTATATATATATATATTCTTATTTTGTTTTCCTGGCACATTTAAACAACCATCAAATAATAAATTATTCTCTTATTATATATTATTTTGGTATCATCAAAACACAAAAATACACATTGTATTAGAGCGAACTTGATTTCACTCCCCCCTTTACCTTTCAAAAACTCATATCCTTCTTAAAAATCATAATATTATCCATAATTTATAGATGGAACCTCGACCACAGGTCCACAGCTAGGTCTAGAGGGAAATTACAATTTACAAGCATTAGGTTCATGCATAATTTTCATTCCAAGGTTAGCACAACAATCAATTAAAACAAGAGAGATGAGAGAGTGAAAAGAAAAAAGAAAAGTGATTCAATGTAGTGTAGTGCCAAAATAAAATCTATGTCCTCGTGTAGTTTAATAGCTGTTAAATTTGGTTCAAAGTGAGAGGGACTTAATGCTTACTCTAGAAGTCATCCTTAAAAAACCTCAAAAATAAATTTGAAAAGAAGTTATGGTAGTTTGAATAAATGATTTCAATTTGTTTTAAAAAGACTCAAACGTACTATAGTTTATTAATTTTAAGACTACATATACATTGATCTTCCTAAGTGCAGAATGAAAAGCAGCAAGCCAATGAATAATAACCCTTCCCTCCTTAACAGGTGTCAACCTACCTTAATGTCAGCGGGTGCACTTGCAACCCCTTGAAGAAAGTTATACTATTAATCTGTAAATTTTTGTTTTTGCACTCGAAATTTTTGGTTTTACACCTCATTCAGGGTCTTGCACATACAACACAATGACTTGATAAAATGATTATTCAACAATTTTAATATATCAAACCATGTAAGGAAAAATTATAAAGTGTTGGAATATAATGTGAATTTAAAAATTGTTGAAGTTTCACGTTTGAAAAATCTCATATATTGAGTAATTTTCAACTTTATAAATACTAAAGTCTTACGTTGGATAGAAAACATATGTGAGTTTACTTTCATCACTATATAATGAGTTTCAAACTCTTATGAAAAGTACATCAGTGGCTATATTTTTAATATAGTCAGTTGTGCTGTATCTTGGAAATCAAAGAAATAGAGTGCTAGTGAAGAAGCCTTTATGGGAAAAATCTATGTCAGCTTTGTTGATCCACTGCAATAGTACCGCGACTATTGCAAAGATTGAGAATCATTATTACAATGGTAAGAGACGACAAATAAGTCGTAAGCACAACATTGTCAGAGTGGATCATGTACGCATTGATGAGAATTTAACAGGTCATTTGATGAAAGGGTTAGCTAGAGAAAAAGTCCTAAATACATCCAAAAAGAATGAGACTAATGCCTATAGAGTCACTCATATTGGTAACCTGACCAAAAAGACTAGAGATCCCAAGAATTAGGTTCCATAGGTAATAACAAGTCGTGAAGTGATATGAGATGAGCATGCTATTATACATCAGAGAAGCATGATTCCTGAAGTGAAACTCTTAATGAGATCTATACTCCATGTGGAGTGGAGTACCTAGCTACAGGAGTACTCTTGATAGACTCACCTATGTGAATGTGGAAGTGGGGTCGCTTCCTATGGAATTTTGAGGCAGAATTCCTATAACGTTCACTATACTAGGATAAACGTGAAAGACCATTAGTGCACATACTTTTGAGAATACACCATATAAAAAGGTTATGTGTGGATTTGATGTCAGAGATAGAGTTCAAGACTATGAATCACTCTTGTTGAATCTGAATCTTACTTGATATGCAAAGGTTCAAGTTAGGAGATACCTTTGTTTATCCATAATCTTATAGAAACGTTTTACGCTATTTTAGAAATATTTTTTTAATTCAAGTGGGGGATTGTTGGAACATAGTGTGTGAAATTAAAAATTGTTGAAGTCTCACATTGGAAAAATCTCATATATTGAGTAGTTTTCAACTTTATAAATACTAAAGTTCTACGCGGGATAGAAAACATATGTGAGTTTACTTTCATCACTATATAATGAGTTTCAAACTCTAGTGAAAAAGTACATCGAAGTTGAATGCAATTCCCAAATTTCTCTTTTCTCCCTTTTTTTTATTTTGCTCGATATACTTTGAAGTCATTTTTCTCCTTTCTTTATGTCCCTTCGATTTTTAAGTGGTTATAATGCCAATGTCGTTTTAGAGTAGTTTTTATGTCGTAATTTCTTTGATTTTGAGTGGTTCTAATACCACAGTCTCTTTTGAGATGTTTTTTGTGTTGTAATTTTATTTATTTATGAGTGGTCATAGTACCATATTGCGAGTGAGTGACTTTAACTGCTATATTGAGAGTGACTTTAACCACCATATTGAGGGTGTAATTCTAAAACGGTTTTCTACGGTGTAGTGGAACTTCAATACAATGTATTTGAATTGTTATATCATGGGGACCGCAAAACGTGTTAAAGAGAGCGACCTAGTTCGTGACTCAACCTAATAATATCTTTGGAGACATAAATTGATTTTCTAACAGTTTTTGAAATTCAAAAACAACCTAGAGTATGTCTGTAATTTATAATTAATGCATAAATGTTAAAATTTTAGGTCTACATATATTTTTCATCTCCAAAAGTTCATAAAGTTTAATTTATTTTAATCTCCATATTTAAAAAGTGATGTGTTTTCATTCGCTTACTTTTGAAATATGTCATTTTTTATCTTGGATTCACTATTAATATATGTTTGATATTTGCAACACCAAGGTAACAAATGATATATTTCCAAAAGCATATGACTAAAATGTCATATTTGAAATTAAGTATGAAAACTTATTTTTTAAAGGGACTAGAAGCAAGCTTTATGAATTTTTGGGGGCTAGCTTGATAACATATTTAACCTTAGTTTTTCTTTTATAATTTATATTTGCACCATGTTTATGAGGTATTAGTTCAGTGCTAATGTCAAATTTCTTTAAAGATAATTGTAAAATTTTAAATAGTTATTATTCATTAGTGTTACATGAATTAATACTCACTTCGTCCCACAATTAATTAGTCTTTGAAAAAAAATATGCAAAATGAATAATCCTTTTTATGTTTAATATAATATTAATAATTATTTTTTTTCAATTATATCATCTAATTAGTACTGCATGCATCGATCTCAATTCACTGCTTTCTATTTTTCATCAATTGTAAGGATTAATATACTATGAAAATCCTAAGCCACCAATTTTTCAAGAGTTTCATCTACTAGTACTATCATCCTTGTCCAGATTCAATGATTCTAAAAGACCAAATAGATTGAAAAAGGAGAATTAAAACATAAAATAATCCACAACTCAATCAAACAAAATAACATAAAATAGTTGGATCTAAAATTTCTCAAAAGCATAGATAATATGTTGTTATCTTTGCTGGTGAAAGCCACAATGTGATGGTTACTTAAATAACAGTAACCTTTTGGTGATATGAGTTCAAAATAAAAGGAAAAAATTAATATTGTTAATGAGAAAAAGATAAACTTGTTGTTCAAATTCAAAGGTAATTAAAAAAGAAGCATTGATGTTGACGAGCCGTAAAAAACCAATTTAGTATTTTTTTAAACAAGATTTGGGTTTTGAGATTGAATTTTTAAGTGTTTTAGAATAAGTTCGAGTTTCAACAAATAAGCCATTATTTTGGAATTTATTTGGGTTTTGAAATTGATTTTATTCAAATTTTAGATTTTTTTTTTTTTTTGGTTTGGAGCATGCTTTGATGGTTTTTTTTTATTATTATATATTTATTTTTAATGAATAGTACTCTTTGCACATAATACTATAGTTTTATGCAGTATACCGAGGGCTAAATTCTTAAATAACTTGTCGACATGCTTGTAGTTGAAGTATGAATGTATAACTTAGTCTATGTGTTTGTCTTTGACCTTTCCTAGTCCTATTTCACAACGATATAGTATATATAAATGTCAACTACAACACAAGCACATGAAAAATAAATGTAAAAAATTGAAAGGAAGGAACGCGAAGAAGACTAGAAGAGTGCACAAATTAAATTCATGGCTGCAGCTATAGTACTAGTTACCTCCCACTTCTGCTTTTGTTGTAGCTGACTTAAATATATATATATATATATATATATATATATATATATATATATATAATGGCATTAATTAATTAATTAATTAATTAATTAATTAATTAATTAATTAAGAAGACCCCCTCTTGTTGGGGTATGGGGTGTTGAACACTCATCCCGCACGTGATTTGAATTGAAAAATAAATTTTATTTAGGCACTATGGTCTTAAATTAAATCTTGTAGCTTAGGTCAACCACCACACCCTGTACCGTAGCCGTTGGATGATCATGTACCACTCATCAGCTGTTAGTTGTTCGTCCTTGTCAATCCATGAATTGAGGATACCACAAAACATATGTTTTCAATTTATATGACAGGTGCTGCTGTAATAGTCTATTCAAAAAATAAATATAAACAAAAATTATTTTATTAGAGTCAAATTTTTAAAATTGTAATGGTTGAATAATTTAATACTTCAATTTTACATAATAATAAATTAATTTTTTTAAATTCAAATATATCAATCTACTTAATCGTTCTATTAAAATATTTTTTCAATAAATATTCATCAAAATCAATAAAAGACATGCACATTGACTTGAATAATCTCTTGTTACATAGTTGTTACAAGCAAATAGTCTTTGTGATACTAAAATTGAATAATGGAGTATTACAAATAAATAGTATTTGTGATGCTGTAATTTTAATTAGTTTCTCAAATTATACTATTCTTAAATGTGGGTGTGTTGTTCGTGTAGAGTGTTGGATAGAAGTTTATATGCCATAAATTTTCTTTTTATAATGTTACCGTTTAGTCCACGTCACATTCACTTTAGATCAAATTTTTATAAATTCACATAGTTGAGACTTCTAAAAAAAAAGTCTATTACAAAAAAGCTAAACTACCATGAAAAAAAAATCCTTTAAGCATATAGATTGACCTACTTAAAGATAATAATAATAATAATAATAATAATAATAATAATAATAATAATAATAATAATAATAATAATAATAATAATAATAATAATATTTATTATATTTTGAACTTGATTGTGTTAAATTATAAATTTGTTAATATTTTAATAATTTAAATATATTAATTTATATTAATTTTTGTCATGTTTAAATGTATTATTATAAAATATAATTAAAATGTGCAATGTTCAATTTTAAAAATAAATTTATTTCTATTAATATATTATTTTGATAGTCTATTTGAAAAATATAACTTCTTAACAAGGCATACAAAACTTACCATTAAAATAAGACTTAAGCATAAAAATAAGCCTATAAAAAGTATCAAGTCATATTATAATAGACTTTAAATTGTTTGACAATTCAAACTCAAGAGTCTTGTAAACTTAACTGAACTAAACTCATTTTCGTCCTACCAACAAATTGAAGAGAAAAGTACGCGTTGATATCAAATCGAACAAAATTAGAATTGATTGGATTGAATGCCATATTTGGTCAAATCCTAAGAGATATTTTTTGAATGGATTGTTCAATATTTCATAAACCATGTATATGACGAAAACACACAATATAATATGTGCTGTTTTTTAAAGAGTAAGAGATGAAACTTTCAAGTTTCAACGTAATATTTGACCATAAATATAAAAGGATGAATGATAAACTGACTAATCACATCAATTCCTTAATTTACGCTAGATTATTATTTGCAACAAACTAACATTTTTCTTTTTGAATATAAATCACCTATATATATATATATATATATATTCCTGGATCTTGTCTACCCTTGGATCTATTCCTGTAGCAATTATTTACAGAATTCATTATAAAGCTATATTTTCAGCCTTTACGGCAACAAAAAATATTGAAAACAAAAAAGATAAAACCCTGTTTTTACAAACAGATCTAACAAAATCAAATACTGTAATTCCGAAAACCATCCTTTGGAAAGACATTGATCTTCCTGAAGAATGGATCCTTGAAGTAGCAGCTAGACCAAAGTCTCCTGAACAATCAAAACCAAACACTAAATAAAAGAAGTTATCCAATATATTGATGGAAAGGTAAAACTAAGTTTTACAAGAACTTCCAGTGCCAGATATTTTGATACTAGATCTTCCACCAATACAGTGGATCTGACTTCAAAACTCAACAAAATAGAAATTTTTTCAAAACCTAGATTCTCTTGTTCAAGCATTCCAGGAGCTTCTTACCAAAACGTTGACTATTCTACAAATATCCCTCGTCAGATCTATACAACATCTCAAACAAATGACGAGGAACAACATAATAATTTACCAAACATTTCTCCACCAACTTCACATTCTTTTTCTGCAATAACTGAAAATGTTATTAACGAATTAAACGTCATAGAAAAAGATTTTGAGGTTGATAAGAAATCTCTTCATGATGAATTTTACAATTCAACAAATACAGAAAAAAGAACATGGTTCTTTAAAAATTACATGGAACAAAGAAAAGAAATTCAAAATGAATTTTATGAATTTATTCTTCAAAACAAGGTACATATTTCATTTTTTGAATGGTTTGAAATATATGCTTCAAATAATCAAATTTCTTATCCTTTCAAACAAAATCAAAACTCTGCAAATCCAGTAACAATTAGAAACAAAGTTGCAGAATGGGAAATGTCAAATGGTAGGAAAATACAATCCGAACATCCGCCATTAAGACAGATCAAAATACAAATACCACACAC
This sequence comes from Cicer cuneatum, assembly GCA_037974295.1. Lineage (NCBI taxonomy): Eukaryota > Viridiplantae > Streptophyta > Magnoliopsida > Fabales > Fabaceae > Cicer > Cicer cuneatum. The sequence goes on from JBBPBO010001985.1 coordinate 2,925,958, forward strand.
AGATCAAACAATAGAGGTTGCACCTTACAAAATCCATAGTGACAGCCCAGATAAAGATATTCAAAATATCTTGCAACAAAACAACTTTACAAATGTTCATCTTAGTACAATTGCAAAGCAATTAACTAAAATAGAAGAACACCAAAAGACAAACAATGTTTCAGCTCCTGAAACAACATATTTGAAACTTAAGAACCCGGTCTTTAAGCCATTCCAGATCTCCAAAACAAGCCAAAAATTGTTCAGGGAAGGCAAAACAGAATTTACTCAAGCCTTACGAGACCAACTCAGTAGGATAGAACAATCTTCTACCTCTTCACCATTGGTAGCAAAAGATACCCTAGAAAAAACAATTACAACTCTAGACCAAGTGTCTGAAAGTGAAAAAGAACAAAACCAACACCTGTGCAGACTCCAGAGGCAACAAGGTCAACCTTTAGCCATGGTTACGACACCAGACCTAGGCATTGAGAATAGACCAAACGTTCTTTCTCAATCAAAATTTAATTCCAATACTGTCTATGAATGGAACATAGATGGTATGTCTGAATACAACATCCTTAGTCTTCTCCAACAGATGACTATGGCTTCAAATGCTTATAAAACCCAGGCAAACACCCCTGATAAGGCCATTGCTGAACTCCTAATTGCAGGATTTTCAGGCCAACTCAAAGGATGGTGGGATTATCATCTTACACCAAACCAACAATTAGAAATATTAGGTGCAATCCAAACCACAGAGGAAGGAGTTCCCATCCTCGACGAATTTGGAAATTCAATACCTGATGCGGTTGCAACACTAATTCATACCATTAGTTTGCACTTCATAGGAGACCCTTCACACTTAAAAGATAAAAACGCAGAACTCCTTTCAAACCTTAGATGCAAAAAAATCTCAGAGTTCCAAAACTACAAAAATACTTTCTTAACTAGGGTTATGCTTAGAGAAGACTCAAACCAACCCTTTTGGAAAGAAAAATTCCTTGCAGGACTCCCAACCCTTTTAGGAGAAAAGGTGAGGAACAAAATCAAAGAAATTTACTCAACAAACCAAATTCCTTATAATCAATTAACTTATGGAGAATTGGTAAGTTTCACACAAAATGAAGGTTTAAATATCTGTCAAGATTTAAAACTTCAAAAACATTTAAAATGGGAAATGAAACGAACTAGATTAGAACTAGGATCGTTTTGCAAACAATTTGAACTCCCCACAACGAATGTTTCAAAAGACTGTGGAGGATCTTGTTCAAAAACTTACAAAAAACCTCACAGAAAGATTTACTCAAAACCTAATAACCAAGAATTTTACAAAAATTACAAACCTCAAAAATATTACAAACAAAGAAAACCTTTTGAAAGAAAATTTCAACCTAAAAATACAAAACAAGTAACTTGCTATAAATGTGGCCAACCAGGACACATTTCCAAACATTGTAGAAAAAACAAAAAACTTCATGAACTACAAATAAGTGAAGATATTATTCAAAAAATTAAGGCAATTCTTCTTGGAACCTCTGAAAATGAAACAGATTCTGAAATAGGTTTATCAGAAAAAAGATATTGATCTACAAGTTGATGAAATAGGAAACTCAGAGTCTCCTAGTGAATCAGAATCTAGTTTAAAATCAATAAATGTTTTGACAAAAGATCAAGAATTAATTCTTGATATAATAAACAAAGTAGAAGATACAAGACTTCAAAAAGAACTAATAGAAAAATTACTAAATAGTTCTGAACCAAAACAAAGCCAACCTTCTACTTCATCAAAATTACTTCCAAAATCAACTTAAGACTTGACCAACATTTTACGAACAAAAACAAAATCACAAACTCATGTCACAATCCAATCTCTTCAAGAAGAAATCAAGATTGTGAAAAATGAATTAAAAACTCTAAAACAAAAACAGGAAATTGATTCAAATATTCTTCAAAATCTCATTTCCAAATTACAAGAGCAAAATTCTTCCGAATCGGAACATGAAGAAGAAGAAAATGAGGAAAACAAAATTGAAAACTTAGAAAAAATCCCTCAAGATTTCTTGTTCGTTCTTAGAGCTGTAACAACAAGAAAATATTTAATAAAAACTACTTTAGTTTTTTCCAACGATTTCAAAATTGAAGCAATAGCACTTTTTGATACAGGAGCAGATCTAAACTGCTTAAAAAGTAGCATTGTACCAAAAAGATTTTTACAAAAATCTAATGAAAAACTTGTTGCGGCCAATAACTCCAACATGATTATAACAAACAAAACTAAAGCTTCTGTTACCAACGGAAGAGTTTCGATCAAAACTCCTTTTGTATTACTAGAAAATATGACTCATACTATCATTCTAGGGACACCGTTTATCAACATGATAACACCCTATTCTGTTAATTATGACAATATTTCTTTTAAAACAAAAGAAAATAAAATCATTTTTCCTTTTATTGAAAAACCCAGAACAAGAAATTTAAACCTTTTAAAAGCTTGTTCAGTTTACAAAAGCGAATTAAATTGTTTAATTCAAGGAAAAGAAAAACATTTATGTTTTCTTAAACAAGATGTTTCTTTTTTCAAAATAGAACAACAATTACAAACAAATTTCATAAAACAAAAGATTTCAGACCTCCAAAAAGGAATTGAAAACGAAATCTGTTCTGATATACCTAATGCTTTTTGGAATAGAAAACAACACATGGTAGACTTACCATATGAAAATGATTTTTCTGAAAAACAAATCCCAACAAAAGCAAGACCCATTCAAATGAATCATGAACTAGAAGAACATTGTAAAAAAGAAGTTCAAGATTTACAACAAAAAGGTCTATTAACAAAATCTAGATCTCATTGGAGTTGCTCAGCTTTTTATGTTAATAAAAATTCCGAAATTGAAAGGGGTACACCAAGGCTAGTCATAAATTACAAAGCTTTAAAATGGATTTGTTACCCGATTCCAAATAAAAAAGATCTTTTGCAAAAACTACATTCTGCACTTATATTTTCAAAATTCGACATGAAATTAGGATTTTGACAAATACAAATTGATCTGTTTTATATATATATATATATATATATATATATATATATATAATATCAGTGAACACGATATGATAATGATTCACTTTAACCAAAACTCGCCACATTAGGCATTGACCTAAATAAAGCAAACGAGTTAAAGAATCTTCATTAATATATTTCACCTTTATATGCAAGATTACTTTTTTCATTGTAAGGGAATCCACGATAAAATTTATAATTATTAATCGGTAAAGTTCTAACTAGTTGCTATTTGTTTTCTACCCGCGGTTTCATGGTCAACTATAAACAAAGGGACAAAATGAAAAAGATGAAGGGAGACACTTACGAGGAGATCACTATAATTTTGTATATTATAAAAAGTTTATTTTATTAGTGGAGTGTGTCATGTGTGGTAATCTATCTATGTGCTAATAGCAAGATTATCGAAGTCAAAGTTGAAATGACCTTCCTATAGATTCACAAGAAAAAGAGAAAAATATTGTTATAATTTCATATATAACATGAAAAGCCAAATTCAAAAAATAAGTCTAATGTAATTTACTGCAGAGCTCTATACCAACACATTTTTAGCATTGATTTTCCATTTTTATGAAAATTATTACAAGTAGATACCAAAGTAAAAAATAACACCATCAAGATCTAGTGCAATTTGTTGATGCATTCTGTATCTAAGATTGTACTAAAGATAAAACCGTTAAAACAATAGCTTAAACTTCCATAAAAAATTAATTTTTCATTTAATAAAAAATCTTCAAAAAAGTTTTATACTTAATAAAAAAGTCTCATTTTTTAATTTCTTTAAATTTAAAACTAATAAAATCTTATCTAAAATTGATATTATTTCAACAAATATTAAATTAATCGACTTAATTAACAATTAAAAAAATATTTTACTAAAAAAATAATTTTTCATAATTCTTTTAAAATAATTTTACTAAAATACTATTATAAATTTTTAAAAAATTAATAATAAAATTCATTTTAAATTTCTTTATCTATTGGACCGATCCAAACTATATCTCAGTGTTACAAATTTTATGTATGCAGTTTGATTCCTAACAGAAAAAAAAAATAACACCCATCACAAATGTAACATTAATGAGAACAAAGTGGTTGTCAATAAACATCAAGTTATTATGACGATTAACATAGTAGATCAAATGCATGAATGATTTGAAAAAGGACAAGATTCTAAACCAATCAAACACGAGTTAAGAAAAAACTAGCCTTTATAATTTATTAAAAAAAATGAACGTAGTTGATCGGTTAAGGAAACTAGTACCAGCACTGTATATGCAACTGCGTTGACCTTATCGATTGCTTGTACTAGGAAAAAACTTGAGACAACGTATCTATTTAGCAAGCTCAAAAAGTTAAGTTGTTACATGTAGACAATTTACGGTGGATAACTTATTTGGATTTATTTTTTCCAAACATCTCTTAATCTTTTCTATTTTTTTTAATTTTATATATATTCTAAAAAAATTGTCTCTTCAAACAAATCTTTTCAACTACGCCTCTATTCACATTTTATAGTGTTTTGTTATTTCTCTCATTTTTATTCTTATGATCTTTATTAAAAAAAATTCAAACTATATTTTTTTATGTCAATTTTATATTTGTCAGTTAATTTAATGGTTAATTTTTTTTACATACAAATTTAATTTATTAATTTATCCGATACCCACTATTAACAAACTTATGAGATATATGTTATTTTTCCCTAATATCTTTTAACTTGATTACAATTTAAAGAGAAAGGGCAATATTGTCCAAACAATTAATTTAGGTTTTTCAATCGATTTATGTATTGATTATGAATAAACGAAGGTATATGCTAGGTATGTATGAGTTGGTGGTTTTGGACTATAGGTGGTGGGTGATGATATTATTTTGGTGATGAAGATTTTTTTGATAAGCATGGTGATGAAGATTTGATTTGTTTTTGTTTGACACTAGTAATTTGATTTGTTTTCTTGGTTTGACACTTTCGTTGGACTTTCCTATGAAAGAAGAGTGGTAGGACCTACCACCAACTCCTCTTTTGGAGCTTTACAGTAAGTAAACATATTTTTTTGTCGCATTTCAATATTTTATTATGTCAAATTGCATTGAAAAAAAAGAGAAAAGTCCAACCAATTTGCACCCTCCGATTCACGATACTTGTTTGACTTTCTCATCCTCAACTCTTTTATAACCTCTTCTTCTCTTCCTTAAACCTAAAAACCAAACACAAAAACAAAAACAAAGACAAAAACCTCTTCCTCTGTTTTCTCTCCCTTTGAAGTATGGTGGTTGATTCGATATTGATTCAAAAGATGAGAATGGAAGAACAGATAGCTATACAAGAAGCTGCTTCTGCTGGGTTGAAAAGTATGGAGCATCTAATTAGTGTAATCGGTTCTCAAATCCCTTCTTCTTCGTCTTCATCTTCATCTTCTTCAAATCACCGTAACAAACTCGATCTGGTAAATAACCTTGACTGCACAGAAATAACTGATTTCACTGTCTCCAAGTTCAAACAGGTTATTAACTTGTTAAATCGTACTGGTCACGCTCGATTTCGTCGCGCACCTTCTTCAAAACCTCAAATTCAATCAGATAAATTAAACCCTCAAACACAGTCAACGAATCTTGATTTTACAAAGCCAATTCAAGTAGTTAGGTCAAATCCAAATCCCAATCCTAAACCTAAATCGAAGGAAACCTATAGCGTCTCCACCACCACCTCCTCCTTCCTCTCCACCATCACCGGAGATGGAAGCGTTTCCGACGGTAAAATAGGACCTATTATATCCGCCGGTAAACCTCCACTCGCATCAACTCACCGGAAAAGGTGTCACGATGCAATTTCTTCCGGTAAAGTATCGTCCTCCGGCCAGTGTCATTGCTCCAAGAGAAGGTAAATTACTAAATTTGAAGTTCAAACCCTTATTTTCCTAAATTAATAAATAATCAAAAATAGAAAATTGATAGATTTGTGTTTGATTTTTTTCTAAATCAGGAAATCGCGTGTGAAAAGAACAATTCGAGTGCCGGCGATAAGTTCAAGAGTCGCTGATATTCCAGCAGATGAATTTTCATGGAGGAAATACGGTCAAAAGCCGATTAAAGGTTCACCATACCCACGGTACTTTTTCTATTCCTCGATTCGTTTCAACTTTGTTTTTTCCGCTAGGGTTAATCTTTTATTAGTTAATGATTTTTATTATCATTTGGAATTTGCAGTGGTTACTATAGATGCAGTAGCGTGAAAGATTGTCCGGCGAGGAAGCATGTAGAAAGGGCACAAGACGATCCCAATATGCTTCTTGTAACATACGACGGAGAGCACCTACACCCGCAAACCGGCGGTTTCACATCTCACCCTAATTAAGCGACGGTGCCGATTGATAAAATGATAGAAGCCTACGGCGCTGAGAACCGTTACTTAACGGTGACAGTGACGGAAAAAGGAACGGAGATTCCGATGGAGAGAAAGAGAAACAAAGTCAACGTTTGCTTGTGGGTTTCTGTTGTGACTTTTGTGGACCGAAAAGAAAGAGTCATGTGCGTTGATAAGGACTTTTGTGTAAATTCGGCAAAGGAATTTTATTACTTATGAAATGAAATATATATACAAGTTTTATTTATTTACTTTGCTTGGCAATTGGCAAAGACAAATGGGCAATGACGTGAAATTGGTTAGACTTTGTGCCACTTTATTATTGTTTGAATTTTATTTATTCTTATTATATATTCGGTTGGAGATCTAACCTAATCCAAGTTGAAAGTAAAGGATAGATTCCATGTGCACGAGTTGAAAAGAAAGAGTGGGAATGGAAGAAAAGTCAAAGGTGTAAGTTGAAGGAGAGGCTCAACTCTCAAGTAGGAAGATATTAAGAATATAGACACATTGAGTATTGAAGTGTGGAATGGGGTCCAAGTGGGTCCCCCTCAAGCTGATTCTAATATTTATCTTTTAATGTATCCAATTTAGGGATTTGAATTTCATATTGGACAATATCACACGATCCAAACCTTAAAATACATTTTGATTTTTAAAAATAAAAATAATCGTGATATTCAATTTACGTGTAGTAGACCTTGTTAATTCTAAGCAACACGGTGAAATTAATGAGTTAGGAGCTCTTATTGATTTTTTATTTATTCAATCTAAACTCTAATGGAAGTGGAAGGTTAAATAGAAAAAACTTTGTTAAAAAAGAAAAAGTTAAATAGGAAACAAGTGTAATCGAGGTTATTCATTTTCTTGCCCAATTCACATTGTATTTTATTGGTGTTTATAGAATTTCATATTATATGGATTTGCGTCATCTCTTTTAACAATTATTGACTTTTTCTTCTATTTCAAATTTAATTCGTTGGATTATTTTCCTCCTAAAGTTAGGAAGCATAGAATATGGGTGAGGACATTTCTGACATGACTTTGGGATGCTAGACGCCGGCGATGGGTAATAGTGGCGGTGGGCGACGCGACATATGACAATAGTATTTTTTAGTTGTTTATATTTATTTGTTTCCCCTTCTATACTTTAGAAATACGATGGATATAGATGTTTGATATTCATAGTTAAAATGAGTCAAAAGCTTGAGTATGTTCATTACAAAAACGATTTAGAATTTGAAATTAAAGAATGAAAAATCTAATATAAAAAATATAGTGCATGTAGGAGACAAAACTCAAACCCACCAAAAGAGAATTGTGCTTAATCAAATGCATTTAAGGATTATTTAAGATTCGGTGAAGATAAAGAAAAGGAGAGGGAAGAAGCATATCCTTACAGTTTCACAGATATAAAAATTAGAGGGATGAGGAGATAGATGCTAGGGTTGAGAACAACACATGAGAGGTATGCATATGATGAAAGTAGGGGTGTGCATGGTCCAAAAACCAAACTGAATTGCACCGCATTAATAGTGTAGTTCAGTTTTTAAAAACCAATTTAAAAAAATCGGTTATTTTTTTAACCAGTTACAATTCAATTTAAAATCGGTTTAAAACTGGTTTATAATTATAAACCGGTTTAATATGTTTGAACCGGTTTTTATCAAAACCAATTCGAACCGTCTTTTATTGAATTGTTTAAAATCGGTTTTTCATTAAATTTTTTATACTTTTCTATTTTTTTTAACATAAAATTATACTTTTTTTTTAATGTTCATTGGCACATCTTTCTGTTAAGTATAATCTTTTAATATATATCTTTTGATTTTTCAAAAATAAAATAAAAAATATTGAATTGAAAATACTAGTACATGTAGTATTAATTAGAGCGTTCAACTTAAAAAATATATTTAAATATTTCTATAGCGTAGATATAAAAAAAATTAATATTTTCTCAAAAATAAAAGCAGCAGTCATTTTAAGATAACTATTTTTTACAAATAAATCAATCATTATAGGACAGATGAAATATTGTATATTAATTAAAAATATTATATATATATATATGTATAGTTGCATTTTTTTTACTCATATGTATATAGCTTATATAAAACTGTTTTTAGAGTAAGAAAAATGCTATTTTCAACAAAACAATGTTAATTTTTCATAATTTAATTTCAGTTAACGTTTTAGTCATTTATCTTTTTTTTCTTCTGATTTTGTCATTTATTTTAATTTTAAGGGATAATTTGATTTTTTATATTTTAAAACGTCAACAATGTTAACATTTTTTTACAAAAATTCAAAAAATTCATCAAAATTTTCAACTAAAACCCATAAATTAATTATATTTTTCAATATAATATAAATTTCATCAAATTCGAAACTCAAATATTCAAATAAACTCATATTCCATATCTAACAACATCAAATAAAGAATAAAAATATGAGTTTATTTGAATATTTGAGTTATGAATTTGATGAAATTTGTATTATATTAAAGAATATAATTAATTTTGTGGGTTTTGGTTGAAAATTTTGATGAATTTTTGTAAAAAAAAAAGGATAATATAGTTGACATTTTAAAACATAAAAGATCAAATTGTCACTTAAAATTAAAATAAATGACCAAATAAAAAAAAGATAAAAGACTAAAATATTAACTAAAATTAAGTTAAGAAATCACATGTGCTATTTAACATTTTATTTTTTATATTAACAATGTTAATTTTAATTTTATGATATTAAATACAAAAAGGTTTGAAAGTGGTTCAAACTGATTTTTTTTTAAAAAAAGTTTAGTTAACTAGACTTTTTAAAATTTATGGTACAGTTCATAAACCATTTAATTAGTTTAGTCTTTTATGGTGCTATGCAATTCAGTTTATGAATGCAGTCAAATTAACTACATTTTTTGCACACCACTAAATAAAAGCAATCAAGAGAAGCTTAGGATTGTTAATGTTGCATAAGCGACATTACGTGGTCACTTGTAAATTTAAAATCTATGACAATTTTAGTGCATAGAAAAATGTTTGATTTAACTTTATTGTGTGGTATAATATTTGTCCATTATATATATATAATAATATTGCAAAAACAAATTTTAAAAAATAACATGTATGTTTACATGACATTATGATAATTAACATTTTAACACTTAAATTAAAAAAAATTAAATGATAAGGTCATTAACAAAATTAAAATTCACGATAATTTTTTATTTTATCTTAGAAAAATGATAAATTCTATTATAGTCAATTTGTAATCACGAAGTTTTAAGTTCAAATTCGAGAAAAAACATCTAACTTAATAAAATCGTTATTTGTCAATAAAGTTGATTAAAAAACAAATACACAATAATTTTAATACATTGAAAATATTTGATTTAGGTTTTTTGTACGATGTTTGATTTAGCTTTATTGTCTAGTTATCAATATAGTAGTATAAGCAAAAAATATGCATATTATATATATTGAAAAAATAAAATAAATTGTGTCATATGACATGTGACAAATTAATTAAGTGAATGAGATTTATCAAAAAAAATATTAAGTAAAATAAATTTAAATAATTAATAAATTTTAATTATAGATGAATTTAAAAAACTTTCAAATTATAGCTGAAATAATTTTTAACTATATTTTATTTATCTTAGTTAAACTCTGAATTATATATTAAGACTCATTTAAGAAAATGACATTCTGGCAATTAGCTTTTAAATACTTCTACAATGAAACATTTGTTGAGATTCGCGTTTAAAAATCCAACTGCAGCCACCAAATAACAATATTGGATTTGGTTTAACTTTACCTGAAGATGTTGGGCTATGAATTCGGGGGAGGAGGTTTCTAACACGCACCCCTCCATTTAAATATGTCACCCCCAACTTATATGAATATATAATTTGTTCTTTTAGTTATTTATAAAAAATTTTAAATTTTTTATCTTTTATTTTTACCCTATCTCTTTCGAATATTTAAAAAAATTATCTTAATTTTTGAAACCAAAAAAAGTGATATTCGAATATTTCAAACTTTTAAAAATTTCGAAATAACAATTTTTAAAATTTTTAAAACTTTCGAACAATTCAAAACTTTCAAAATAAAAAAATTTTAAAACTTTATAGATTTTAGAAACTTTCGAAGCTCGATATATAAAACTATATAATAATAATAATAATAATAATAATAATAATAATAATAATAATAATAATAATAATAATAATAATAATAATACCTTTTATAAATAACAAATAGTACAATATAATAGTAAGAAGAAAAATCTTCTTATAGCCTCTCAGCTAGACCTCCTATCCCAAACAACGTATATAAAATCCTCATTTTACCTTTAATACCTTTTAAATATTTATATTTATTCAATTTTGTACTAAAAAATACAAATTTTCTTAAACATATTAGGCCCTGTTTAGTTTGCCCACTTTCTATTTTCTATTTTCAATGAAACTAGAAATGATAGAGAAAATATGTTTATTTAAAGTTTAGAAAATATTTAAATAAAAAACATTTTTAAATAAAATACAAAATATACTATTTTCAATCGAAAACGCAGTGGCATGTTGGTAATTTTCAAAAAATCGCTTATTTTTTCGGTCTATTACAAACTTAAACTTATGTGTTTTATTAATTAAAAAAAAGTTTAATTACAGTTTTAATCCCTCTATTTTTACTGATTTATAAAATTGGTTTCCATATTTTAAAAGTAGACAGTTTTGGTATCTCGTTCTAGTTTTTGAACAAAAAAGTAATGACATGAGATGCTTTAAATAATGTGACATATATGTAGAATGGTTAACACCAATAAAACGCTGTAAAAACTTAGTTTTTAACTTTATAAATTTTTCATATTTTTAATTTAATTAATAAAATATGAATAATTAATGCATCTAAATAGTTATAAATCATAAAATTGTATGTCACGCCATTTAAATTATGTCAAATTATCATTTATTAGTATAAAATTCTAAGAAATGGACCAAAACTGTTGATTTTTTAAATAAAGAGACCAATTCTGTAAATTAGTAATAATAGATGGACAAAAATTGTATTAAACACACAAAAAACTTCATTATTTCAAACTCACAAATATCATCTCGTAAGATTAATTTTTTAGTGGGTATTTACAACATTTTTTTACTCAAAATCTTACCATTAAAAAACCACTTTTGAATTTGAGTTCCAATCATCACTTGGAGAAATATTAACATTAGTGTTTGATATGCTTCGAATATGATTACTTTAAGTAAAGAGAATTTATAGAGAAAAAAAAAAGTAATTTTTGAAGCAAGTAAAAAATATCTTAATAATTCCTTTTTCTACCAAAAAAAATCTCAACCATAAAAATGTATAATCAATTATAAAGTTTTTTTCTAATTATTATTTTATACAAATTTATACCAAAATATAAAGTAAATTCCAAAATTAACTATCAATAAATACTAAATTTGTCACACATTTTCTCTATAAATTTTCATTATCAATTTTGGTTGAGTTTTTTTTATGCCTTTACCCTATCCTCCCTTTGTTTACCCTCTTAGGGGTTGGTCGAAAAATTTATAATTTGGGTGGATGCTTGTTGCGCCGTTTTCGTTGTTATGACTCGATGCTAAATTCTTTATACTATTTTGTTTTTTATTGTGTTTAGAATAATTTTTAATGAATGTTTTTTGGTTTTTTAAATAAAAATATAAAGAAAAACATAAGTACCAATAATTATAAATATTGGTCTAACATTTGTTAAATAAATTTTCTATTGAAGCCCTTTTTAGATATAAAATGGCATTAAAAACTTTAAATTATTATTTAATTTTTTTCCAATTTAAAAATAAAGGTAAAAATGAAAGAAATATATGTCATAAATTCGTGAGAGATGGCTATAATCAAACTACTCGATTTTGACTATACAAACTTCTGCGTTATAAATTAAATGTTACAAGCTAGCGGCTTGACATTGTAAAAACCAGCCAATTATCAATTTAGTTATTTTCCAAATTTAAATTTATAGCATAATTAAAGGAACATTAGAAGTAACTAATGTGAATTCTATAAGCTTTATTTGATTTTTGATGTTGAAAATTAATTTTGCAAAAAATAAATATTAAGAGAAGCGTATTTCTAAATTTATGGATGACAACATAATATGTATCTGTGGGTATTTATCCGAAACCGTCTTAATTTGGGCAGAGAAACCGCTTTGATTGGGTGTAGAGCAGATTTTCCCTAAAATTAAATTTTGGATGCGAGTGTGTTGATATTCATCTAGCACCCGAACCCGTCCGACTAATAATATTATTGTAATTTTTAAATTATATATATATATATTCACATATGGAATATGGTTAGTATTTTTTTAAATATTAAAAATTAAAATCTCATCTCTATAATTTTTTTAAATTTTATTATTGTTTAATAATAATTATAATAGATATGATTTTTAAATTTATAATTTTATATATAAATGGGTGCATGTGTAGATAGAAAAATCTAAAATCCGTTGCGAGTACGGATTTTCCCTGATCAATCAGATGCAAAAATGAAAAAAACAAAATTCACCTCAGCCATACCCGTTGCCATGTTTATGACTAAATTCATAGATTAGTTTTATGGTGGCCTATCTTCTTTGGTAGATTCAATTCTAATTAAAAATTAAGATTTGAGAATGAATTGTTATCACAAAGTGTTGTGGGTCGTGTCCAAATTATAATTTCATCTATTTTTAATAATTTATATTAACAAATTATATAAAAAATTTATTGACAATAGTCTATGTGTCACAACCACATTAGCATGGTAGTATACATCACTTTATTTTTTAAACGCGCCTAAATGAAAAAAATAAGAGATAAAGGATATTTTTGTGCACTTATAAAAATTTAAAGGATCTAATTGAAAAAATTAAATGTCTGATATATTATAACTAAATAAGATAAAAGACTAATAATGTAAATTTGTCTATATTTTCACTAAATAGATATCAATAAAACAAATAAAAATTGAAAATCAAAATAAAAATAAAAATAAGAAATTAAAACAAACACGTTTTCAAAATTCTGAAATTTTGAAAATTAAAACAGTGTTAAAAAGGTTTTTACATACCAAATAACCTCTTAAATATTGAAATAAAATGTTTCAACTTTCCGCTTTAAAAAATCATTCGTGTTTTCCTGGAATAAAAATACATCCCATAAAAGTTCGTTTTTTTAAATTAGATATCCTTAAATACTAAAAAATTCAAAATTTGGATTTATTTTAAAATGTTATTTAACTATTTTGAAAAAATTTATAAAATTGTAATTTGGATAATTGATTTTTTTGGTTATTCGGAAAAGTTCAAAACTTAAATTTTCTAAAATTCAAACGAAAAATGTAAAGACTTTAAAAAAAATCAAGAATATAATATATTTGTTGTTTTTTTTTTAAATTGTAGGAGTGGGAAACTAGGTAGATTAAGTCACTAAGATTATAATTTTAAGCCTCAAAATAAATACTTTATTTAATAAAGAAAAAAAGCCTCCAAAAATATTATTATTATTATTATTATTATTATTATTATTAACTATGTAACAATAAGTTTTGTAAAAAAAAACTATGTTACAACAATTATTCATAATTATCTGTTGGTTTAGCTGGAGTTAGTTATTTGTAGCGTTACATTTTGAGATAGTTGAATATGGTTTAAATCTTCGCCACCTTTAAAAAAACTTAAAGATATAAATTAAAATTATTTTTGACAAATAATTTAAATAATAAATTTTTTGTATTTTAAAAAAATCATATATTTTGACAAACAATTTAAATAATAATTTTATTGTATTTAAAAAAATCATATATGATTTCTATTTTAAATCTTATTTTTTAATTTAGATGTGTTACTGACAAATTTTAAAATTTTCTTTTTAAGACTCAATATTTATGTTATTACCTAATATTTTGAAAAGAACTCCATTTTAAAGATTTATTTTAGACCTCTAAATTCATTAGGTTGTATCCTTGGAACCCACTAATTTTAAACCCTCCCTACTTTAAAAAAATGTTTTGAAAAAAATTAAAATCTTATTATATTAATATCACTAAATTAAAGAATTAAATATTTACATGATTCAATATTAAAAAACTTTGAATAATTATTTTAATTATGTTAAAATAATATAATATTTTATAAATTATTTTAATTTAAATATAGATAACGAGTATAAATATATTGGTATTTAGGTACCCAAAAGATATAAATGTTGATATTGATTGATTTTATACGCAAAAACTATAATAATTATGTGTTTTTATTTCTTTTGAGAAATTGAGATAATCTCAACCTTATAATAACCCATGTATTTTTTCTAAATTGTGGATACAGGAGGATCTCTATAATACTCACCTAAAACGCTGCACATTGCTATCCCTTAGTCAAATCAAACGGTTAAGTGGGCTTACAAAAAACAGTTATAAGTGTGTTGATATAATTGCTTAATTACTAGCAATACTATTACTGAAACTGAACTGATCAATGTTAACATTTCTTTCCATTTTCAGTGGATGTTAATTCTTTTCATAAATGCTTTTATCACATATACTACATCTTAACACAAAAAATATTGTTGTATGACGATCAACCGTAATAATTATATTGATCTCTCTATATATAAGAAATTAAAATGAGTCCATGCATAATTACATTGAATTTCTATATATATTAGGTTCACACATGTAACAACCATTTCTTTTGGAGTACTCTAGTTGTTGACATGTAATCACTAATCAGAAATGAGCTCTTATTAATATAAGCTGAGAATTAAGAAAATAGACCAAGAAGCTAATTTATTTAAAATTAAATTTAGTAACTAATTTAAAAATTGGGGGTTATCAAATTAAAATATATGTACATTTATATAAATTATATAAGTAGTAAATTAAGTAGTAGACAAACAAGGCTGACCCATGTGATGTGAGCATTATCCTAGAAGAAGGTGACCCATGTCCCACCAAAATCAATGTTATTTATTATATTAGATTAATTAGAAGAGCTCCGAATGTGAAATGCAAGTGCTGAGTTTGAAACATGACAAATCATAAGCATATATATATTATAATTGTAATATATATATCTAAGAAATGGAAGCATCTTCCTTCTAATAGCACATATATGACAAAAATCATCGGATACCTTGTTGGTTAGACTTTTTACCATTCTAAATATATATTATTATTAAATTATAACCATTTTCAAAACCACCAAATTCCTCATCTATATATCTTGTTGAGTAGAGGTTATGTATAATGTCCGTAACATTTGAGTTATAGTGAGACTAAGATGTGTGGCCTACCATAGCTAAGCAGATATATCTAACCGTCTAAATTTTAAAATCTAAATTTTTCATTTAAAAAAAAAATCAACATCTACTTTAAAATTTGGATATTTTGATGTATATTAAACAGTGGAAGTTGAAATAGTTGTAAGTTGTAACTAATATTATCACACCGTATCTAATCCAAACTCGGTAGGTAAGCACCAGAGGACCTAGCTATATACATTCTTTCATCACACATAGGATGCTTATCCGTTACGTAAGAAAATGGACTTCAAACCATCCACATATTTGCAATTTTGGATTCACTCATTCATAATTGGAAGTAACGTGTCTAACGTACTAAAAAGAATGTTGGAGTAACATTTTACCCTTCAGCATGAAATATGTATATATGGTGGTGCTAGGCTGCTATACACTAGCTACCAAATAATCTTAAAGTAAGTTTTGCATGTCAACGAGTGTTTTAAACTGGTCATAAAGAATAGAGCTTTCTATGATTTCAGAGAAAAATGAAGAAGACATCAATGCCTTGTATTGACTTTTTACCATACATCCCGTAATCATATTGTAAGATTGTGACACACTCCCGTAAGAAATATAATTTGTTATTTTTTCGTTTGACTCAATTGATAATTTCATATAAATTAAAAACAAATATAAATAAAAAGAGGAGATAATATTTTTATTAAATATTGATGTATTTATTATTATCATTAATATAAAGTAAAAAAAAATTGAATTAGAAGTAGTGCATGTAATATCAATTAGATGATACAATTAAAAAAAGTGATTAATATTACCTTGTAAATTGGAAAAGGACATTTATTTTGAGATATTTTTTTTTTACCAATATTGGACCAGAAGGAGTTATATATATATATATATATATATATATATATATGTTATAAAAATTATTGTGTAATAAAATGATTTAATTTAATATATTTTCAGTGTAAATGTTTTTTTACAATGACAATCAACCATAACCATTGAATCATAAAAACTTTTAAATTTAACTCATACATGTAAGTGGTTGTGATTTATTCAATAATATACTTTTTTTTACACTAATAGTCATAGAGAAAGAATAGGGGGGAGAAAATGAAAAGATGTTAGGTTTCTAAAAATCTTATTAGCAAAAGTGAGTAATTAATACCAAAGATACAACAATAATAGATGCTGAAATGACTAAACTACCCCTAACATATATTATATTGTCTAACATATAGATCATATCTGTAAATTTTTAAATAAATTTAAAATTATTTAATATATTATTAAGGTGTGCGTCAAGATTAACTCCTTAAACTTTTTTTAATTAAAACTGTGTTAATTTTAATATATTTCAATAATATTTTCAATTATTTTAGATTTATGTAAAAATATACAAAATGATATATATGATATAAATTTTGAGCTCAATAATTAGTTCTATAAAATATACATCCATTAAAAGGTTGTTGAATAGTATAACAAAATCTAGACATTGCACTCGCATAATTTATTCCTTAAATCTTCCATCAATTATAAGAGTACATATCTCCAAGCCCTATTTCTCATCCTTAAATACTTAAGAAAGATATCAAGATCAAATTATACAAGTGTAATTAATATTTAAATATTGTTATACGTACTACTCGACCAACTTTTAAATTAAGTGGTGCATTTGAAATAGGAAAAGTCAAGTTAGACATGAGGCTTGAAAATAATAATCAATTGCTTGGAAAGGGCGTGTTTGGAAAAAAATCACCTAGTAATTTGAAAGGGTATCTATAATTAGAGATAAATATTTTTTTTCCAATGGTGTTTATAACTAGGGACAAAACTAGTATTAATTAGAAGGTACAATGAAAAAAATTTAATATTTCTTTGAAAATTGAAATGATTATTTATTTTGAGATGAATTTTTTAACAAATGGATTATTCATTTGTGGATAAGGGTGAAAATATGTGAGGTTTTCCGTCATGTGTTTAATAAAATTGTTAGGCTTAGACTTTTTTTAAAGTCTATTAATATAAATAGGTCATGTTCAAACTTATAAAATAAGCTATTAGATTGACCTATATATATATATATTATTTATTAACATTGTTATTTGTTAGTAATTTAGTATTTATTGAGTAAAAAAATATAATTTTATTAGTTATTTTTATGTTTATTATGTTATTAGTTTTCCTTATATATAAAGGTCTAATTTAACTTATTAAAAAAATATACTATTTAAATATTTTAATGTGAAATAGGTTTTTAAATAGACATTCAGGCAAGATCAATCTTTTAAAAAATGTCAGACCAAACCGGAAAAAAAAAGTCTATGATAGACCGTAAAGCAGGCTCAAGCTTAAAAAATTAATTGTATGTCAGACTCAATCTTTCAAAACTTAGTCCGATTTAACCTATTCTCCCCCTATATGTGGAAAGTAATTATTAAGTTGTGAAACTCAAATACTTCAAAATTGGGTGTATGTGTGTTCGATGTATTGAATATATACTGATACTCCACAAATACCCGTGAATAGGTAACTCAGAAATATCCGAAATATTATTTTTAATTTAAAAAAATATTTTGTGAGATATTTTTTAAATACTTCACATATACACACAAATACGTATTTCAGGAAAGAAAAGACAGATTTTTGAAACATCTGTGCATAATTTATTTTAAGATAGTATTGGATTTTATAAATCAACAAAATTGTCTCACGATGACCCAAACTTTGAAACCGTGTGTTTTTATGGATGATGATTATGGCGGAAATAAAAAATTAAAAACTTTTTTATTGTTGATTTTCATATTAAAAGAATACTTATTTTGAATTATTTTAATGGTTTTATCAAATTGATTAAAATATATTATAAAAACTTTAATAATTATATATTAATAAAGAATAATCGGATTACTATTTCTGTACAAATATTTTATGTATGTGTATATGAATTTGAATTAATAATTTTTGTTAACATTTTCAGACAATATAGTATTTTAAATTTGTAAAAAATATGTATATTCGTGTATTATACCGTATCCCATGTACATTCGTACCACATATTTCATGTTTGTTTTTTTGTTTTACAAATTCATACTTAGGGTTTACACTTACAGCATCAATAGCAGCGAATTTTCTGCCTCTGTGTCAGACGAATTAGACTATGCTGCATGTCTTTTTAACTTTAATATATTTATAAAACACTCACTTTCACACGTACAACAACATCACCAAACCAACATTTGCTTTGCTTTTTTTTTTTTTTTCCATTGCTTCTGCTGACTACTGCAGTTTTCCATTTTTGTTTTTTAATCCTTCAATCGATTATGTCCCTTTCAAGAGTACTTTTTTGTGTAAAAAAAAGTGTAGTACAGTTAATTTTTAAGAGAAAAAAAAATACTATTTGAAAAATCAATTTTAAAAATAATAAAGTTTAATGGCTATTTATTTTTATCAATTATTTGAATTGATCTCCAATTTTGAAATTTAACAGTTTTGATTTCTCTAACGGAATTTTCAACTAAAAAATAGTAGTGTGAGTGACATATTTTAAATAACGCAGTTTATGATATGATGATGTTGACCTAATTAATACTTGTAAAATTACAATTAAATACTCAAAAAATTTAGTTTCAACTTAAAAAAGATACATTTTTATAATTAATTAATAACATATAAATAAATAATGTATTTATATGGTTTTACATATTAAAATTGTATGTCGTATAATTTAAAAGATGTTAAATCATTATTTTTTAATTAAAAAATCTGAGGAGAGACTAAAACTATCTTGTTTTTAAATAGATGGAACAATGCTAAGAATTGGTGAAAATTGAGAGATCAAAACTGCAATTTAACTAGATATTGATTAAAGTAAAAAGTGTACTTGAGTTTCAATCAATTTAAAATAACAAAATTATTAACTTAATATTTTAGATTAAAACTGCAATTATATCAAATATTAATTAAAGTGAAAAGTGTTTGAGTTTCAATCAATTTAATTTAACAAAATTATTAATTTATATTTTAGATATGTTATTTAAAATCTCGTGATAATTTATTGCTATTTGACTCTTCTTACCATGAGTGAAAAGTGTATAAATAAACAAATATAATAACACTTTTACTAAATTATTAGGGGCAGAATGATGTTTTATGCTAAGGGGGCTCAAGACCTCTTAAGCTTTTTTGAGTTTTTTATTTTATTTTTTTATTTATATACTACACGTAATATATGGATCAATAAGTAATTAATACTAGCTAGTGCATTTTATAATAAGGTTTCACATTATTAGTTGAATTTTTAACTGTGTGTACACTTGTAGTCAGCTCTTAGTAATTAAACTTTTAAACATTTTCATTATTTTATTGCTATAAAGTGTTAGTATTATAGTAAATATTCAAATTAGTCTATCACATTTTTTTGGATGTGAACCAATTTATTATCTGAAAAAAATAATATCCATGTTAAAACAGCTTTTGTACAGAATATCTGGGATCAAAATCTTTATTATTATTATTATTATTATTATTATTATTATTATTATTATTATTATTATTATTCTTAGTTTTTACATAAAGGTATTTTTATCATCAAATTGTTGTATATTTTAAATAGTAATTTTTTCAACTATAAATACAGTAAAGACTTATTATTAGTATAAATGGAAAGGATAATAGCTAAAAAAGTTAATTTAAATATATAATTTTTTAATATTAATATTTTTATAAACTAAGTGAAAAAATTATGGTGCCCTCTAATAAACAGGGCCCTCGCTCCTCCGTACACCCTAAAGACATTTAATAAATATGACTTTACAGAGTGCAATAAAAAAAACTGATTTTATGGAGTTTGTAATTTTTTAAATCAATTTACAGTTTTTATTTTAATTTGTATGGAGGTGGTATTCCTGATAGAAAAATGTACGTTGTATATATAAGTGTATATATTTTGAGAAATAAAGAGTTAAATAAAGTGTAATATATTAATAATATAATAGAAAAAAAAGAAATAAAAATAAAATAATGTATGTTAGAAGTAGGTGTATAAAAATTAGAGATGTAAGTGTATTATTATTGTAATATATATGATGTGTACCCCACCTTGAGTAGCTTTATGTCTCATTCTCATATAGCTATCTCTCTTTCAGCACCTCCCATCATTTCTTATACGCTTTGCAACACTGTACTGCATTACCAAGAGCAAGGGAAGCAAGGAAATGGGTTTGGAATTCATGGAAGAATATAGGGCAACTACAATAATTACTACTAGCTTGACTCAACAACGAACAGAACAAGTATCATCATCAAATCTAGAGGTGGAGGAGGAGAAAGAGCATAACTACTACCATACACCCCCCATATCACCATCCAAAACCCCCTTGGTTTGTCCAGCACCTCCAAAGAAACGTCAAGCAACAAGATCAACTACAATTATGTCTCAAGCGAGGAGGTTCTTTCAAGTACCTGACGATCTAGCTTCTATATTTCTTCTCCACTCCAAACCTTCCACAACAACATCACACCAATTTAACCATCTTGCTTCCTAATTAAGCTTGCTTTCTTCATCACACCCAACGCAACGGTATATAGTTATAATAAATTTAATTATGTCTTCTTTTTTTTTTTTTAATTAATTAATCAACCACTACCTCAGCCTCATATATGTTACTAGTATTGATTTCTTCTTATATTTCTACCATCCTTGTTGTTGTTCTTTTTTATTTTTTAATATTTCAAAGTTTATTGATTGTCTCTCTTCTTAAATATAAGCTAGCTATCTCTATATAGAAAACAATTTGGCCCTATATAGTAGTAGTTTAAGTTTAATTGCAAATCACTAAATATATATTTATGGATTAAATAGGTTTTTAATTAGTACCTATAAAAAATATTGATCTTTAAAATTTAGTTTATATGAAAATTTAAAATGTAATTTTTAGTCTTTATAATATTATCATATACATTGTTTTAGTAAAAGTTGTAATTTTATTTACATGGACTAAACTTAAAATGCCGGGATTTTATAGAGAATAAAAACATATTTAATTATATATTTTTTAGAGGGTTAAATAAATTTTTAATTTCTATAAAATTTTAAAATTCCATTTTAAGTCTCTGTAATTTGTTTTTACATTTTTTAGTCTCTAAAAGTTTCATTTTTCTTCTAAATTTTAAAATTTTATAGAAACTAAAAGTTTATTTATCCCTTTATTAGATTATAATGGACATACAATTATATTGCAAAATATATTTACATTGTCATTCAATGTAAAACCACAATTTTGTTATATTATACCACCAATTTCAAACTATTGTTAAACAATAGGTAATGTGGTAAAATAATAATTTTAATTGGATATTAGTGTAAAATTGTATATTGTATCCTTTAAATCATACTACTTCATTTGTCCAGGTGAGTAATTTAAACATTTCACATATATTAAAAAAATTATAAAAAATAAAAAGATCTTATAATATTTTTTACTTAACTATCCATATCAAATATTGATGTATTAATTCACTACTACCATAAATATAAAGCAAAAGGTATTGACTTATTAGTGATGCAAGTAATTTTTTTGCCTAAAGATGCAAGTAATATTATTTAGAGGTACAATTAAAAAAAAATATTACATTGAAAATTAATAAATTAATAAATTCATTTATTTTAAGATAATTTTTTTTTTTATAAATGAATGACTTATTATAAGATAAATGGAGTAATGATATTAATAAAAATATTAATTTTAATAAATTATTCTTATTGGCATGAGACTAATGCATTTTCATGATAATAACTATAAAGGACAATTTAAAAAACACTTAAAGTAATATTAAAAATTAAAAATATACACATTAATGTCACCGTTATTATGGGCATTATGAGAGTGCCGTAAAGAATATTATCAAGTACTATCTCCTGAATAATGAATTCTTGATAAATATTTAGGAGGTAGTACACCCTTTTAATTTGATTGCTATAAGAAGTGTTAGGATCATGAGATTATCCTCTATACAAAGAAGCTTTAATTAATTAGCTATGAAAATTGAGTAGGTTTATTAACCATTTATGGAGTGGTGGATGGGTGTGAGTAACAGAAATCCATGGTGTACTTTTGTCCATTTAAGAAACTCCAACAAAGTGAAGTGAATGGGTCAGAGAACCTACAATAATAACTCCAAAAGGCTGTGCTTTGGCCTTTTTCTATATACCTTGCCGGTTAGTTACTTCCTTTATAATAACCGTTTTTTTAAATCTAACTTAGCCTTTCGTTCTTTGGAAAGAACAGAGGAACAAAAGGAAAATAATGTCCTATAGCACCTAATTGGTTTATTCAGAAAATACAAAATACTTTTACTTTTACATTCATTTTATCTCTCATTTAAGAGATCAACACATTATTCCCTCGTGTGTTTTTTTTCAACCTAAGGGGATTCATTCCATATGATATATATTCTCTAATTAATTTTTATTATATAATAAGCAAATATAACTTGAATAAAAAAACAAACAACCAAATAACGAAATTCCTATTTATTAAGAAATTTAAATGCATTATTCTTATTATCTAATAAAAAATATAAATATATTTTCAAAAGTGCTATCGGTAGTAGGACATTGTTCCTTCAGAATAAAAAAGTCATTTGACAAAACAAACTTATATGATTGAAGGATATTTTAAGTCGTTGATTAGACTTTGTTTAGTAAAATATAGTAGATTGAAAATAACTAATTGATAGCAAATAAACCTTTGACTCTTTTGATTATTGATCTTTTGTGTTACTATGTGTTTTTTAAGTGTGATAAGAGAAGATGAAAGTTAAATAATGGATTTCTAAAAACACTCAAAATAATGTCTTTTTTTTCTCTCAAAAGTTTCAAATATATTCAATCTACTTTAATTGTTTTCAAAAATTGTGATAATGCATTCTCTAATATATTTTTTATCTATAAAAACGGAACACATAAACCAGAGTAAATGTGCCCTAAATTTTTTGCTTTTAATAAAAAAAAGTTCTATTTCCATTAAACATATGTTTTTCAATACTTGTAAAAGGAAACATTTGATTTATTTTAGAAACACAGTTTTTTTTTCGCATAATAAGTGTTAGAAACATAATTGAGTAACATCTTAAGAAAATTTACCAAACTGTAATACTTGAAATTTTTTTGAAGGAAGTTAGTGTAATGAAGTCTAGGCTTTCCAACAGTTCCATAGAGTATCACCACAAGTTTTAGTCCTTTGTACCATCTATGAGACTAATCTATTATTCCATCAAGTGTTTAAGTTGTAACTTAAAACTATCTGCATCTTCCTAATAGCGTGTGTTCTACGGAGATCTAACCATAGTATACACCCGATGTAATAAGATCAGTAACTTAAAATTGATCGCCTTGCTTATGAACACTCGTGGAAAATTATCTAGGCATCCAGTAAGATATTTTATTTTCTAAATGAAAGTTCGTAACTTTGGTAGAGAACAAGGTACCAGCAATGCATGCTGATACTATCTTCAATTTGTAGAAAGTACTTTAATTATGGTGATATTTTAGTACCAAGTTGTGTTTTCCGGTGATATTTTAATTATAAAATAGGTTAAATAAAAGCCGTGGTCCCTTAACTTAATTTCAGTTAATGTTTTAGTTTTTTATCTTTTTTTTTTCTCGATTTGGTCTTTTATTTTAATTTTAAGTGACAATTTGATCTTTTATGTTTTAAAATGTCGACAATGTTATCTTTTTTTTTCTTTACAAAAATTCAAAAAATTTATCAAAATTTTCAACCAAAATCAATAAAATTATTTATATTCTTCAATATAATACAAATTTCATCAAATTCGAAACTCAATATTCAAATAAACTCATATTTCCATTTTTAACAACATCAAATAAATAATAAAATTTGATGAAATTTTTGTATGAGTTTATTTGAAGATTTGAGTTACGAATTTGATGAAATTTGTATTATATTAAATAATATAATTAATTTTATGGGTTTTGGTTGAAAATTTTGATGAATTTTTTGAATTTTTGTAAAAAAAAGATAATATTGTTGACATTTTTTAAACATAAAAGATCAAATTGTCACTTAAAATTAAAATAAATGACCAAATTGGGAAAAAAAAGAAGATAAATGACTAAAACGTTAATTGAAATTAAGTTAAGGGACCACAGATCCTATTTAGCCTATAAAATATATGTGAAATTATAGTTGTATGAAATTTTTTAATTAATAGGATAATCTGTGAAATTCTAATTATGCATATGTGAGAAATAAAAATTATAAATTTTTTTAAAAAAATTTAAATATAAATCGATTGATTTGTAATAAATTAATTTTGAATTTCACTTGTTAATCAAAGTAATTAATCAATTTTGAATTTTGATTTGTTATATATGCCATTTTTGCCAATTTTAAAATTAACTATTTATTACAATGCTATGTTAGATCGGACAAGTACCGATCGTTAGATTAAACAAATAACCGATCTAATATGTATATAGAAACCAATAACAAAATTTAATTGTACTAGTGGTATTTGCACACACGCGAGTACTACTAACCAACTGAAATACACTATTGAGTTATATTTAATAATTTTTTTTTTACTCGATACTTAAAAATCATTGTGAACAGAAATTTAATTTTTAAGAACGATACTGAATTTCTGGATTATTTGGTTTGTCGTGGGATATATCATCAACAACTTTTTTATAGTCTACTTGAAAGATGACATTCCTAAGACCAAAAGTTATTATCCAATTAAGAGATTGCAATATTCCCCACGCTTCACATTCAGATGTTCAAGATGCATCAACTTCCAATCTATCCTTGTCACAACGAAGTAATCTCGGTGATCTTGGACACACATTAATACTTCATACAAACAAGTTTCTTATATATATTTGATTTTTATTTTGATAAGAACTAATATTTGTATGATGTCAATGTAAAACAACAAATACTTCATACAATCAAACAAATTGTATCATATGAAAATTGTGACTATAATTGATTTTTATTTTGCTTTTTTTCATGATTTTGCTTTTATTTTGTCTCAAGTTACCAACATGTTAATAAAACTGTTATTTTAGTCCGTAATAATGATACCATAATTCACTCTCTCAATTTTACAAAATAAAAATTTTATCTCTTAAACTACATTAAAAAATAAGGTAAAGAATGACAATCAAATTAGTTATTTTTAAAAATATCTCTTAAAAACATCAATCAAAATTAATGAAAAAGTTATTTTGTTTTTGTTTTAAAGAGTTTAGGGTTGAAAATTTGGGTTCGAAACAGCCGTCCATAGTATCAAATGTTTTTTCAATTATTAAGTCTTAACAATGAAAGACCTAAATTTTAACTTGAATATATATTGCATTAAAACAAGAGAAAAACAAATATAAAAAATAATTTTAAATTGACAATCAATAGAATATAATATCCATGTAATTTTTAAAAGACACTTATTAAATAGGTGCACGGCAAAAAGATAATTGATTTTTTTGGAATCATTTGTGTAATATTTCATTCGTTCATATCTATAATCATTTGTGGAATTATTTGTGTAATATTTAATTTAAAATTTGACCAAAATACATCAACTTAACACATATTTACTTGTAAATAAAGACTTAATTATAGTTTTAGTCTCTCTATTTTTATTGATTCACAAAATTGATCCTCTTTTTTAAAAATTAACAATTCTGGTCACTCTGATTTTTTTAACTAAAAAATTCACGACATGACATATTTTAAATAATGTATCATATGAAACCATAACGTAAAATTATTAACACACAAAATCGGAATAAAATAATATAAAAACTTAATTTTCAACTTCATAAATTTTTTATATTTATAATTTAATTAATTAATTATAAATAATTAATGCATCGTGATGATTTTATATCATATAATTGTATTTCAAACTATTTAAAATATATTAAATTGTCAATTTTTAGTTCAAAAATTTATCGATCTGAAGAAAAAAAAACAAGACTCAATTTTATGAATTATAGTAAAATAGCCACGGTAAGGATAGGGCTACAAATTTGAAATCGCGGCACCACTTGCGACGTGGTTGACAGCAACATTGCACCACCGCACCGCAAATCTCAAGGTGTGTTGTTCTTATGATTGCCGTGTGCACCGAAATTACTACTATTATTGTAAATTCATGTATGAATTAGTTTTTTTTTTTTTTTTCTATTTTGAAAGTCCTGATTGCAATTTGAACATTTGATCTCTATAATTGAACCTATTACACATTGATCATTATCATGAGAATCAGACTTTGAATAATTACTCTACAATATTTCATTTATTGTATATATACACAAAATTAAAGTGCAAAAAAACAAGTAATCAATCATAGATTGGTACATTACAAACTCCACGAACATATGAGGAAGAATCAATGAAAATTTGGGTATGAATTAGGGATCTGTTGAATTATTAAACCCTAGGGACGACCTAGTTTTAGGGTGTTCATAAAGCTAATTGTCACAAATTCACCACTGAGCAGATACCCTAAGGTCTCAGGCTTCACCCTAAATCCAAAAATGTTCACATGCACATTTAACAATAAGCTCTTTCTAGTGTAGAAAATCTATTACCTGCAAAAGGATAGGGTGTTTGTTAACAATGGTATCATTAACCACCACGTAGCCTTTCATGTTGTTGAACTACCCTAGAAATAGTAGTCTTTTTAATGGTATCAGCTGGTTTTTCATTCGCTGCTTCAATCTGTTCCAATTTTTCAAGAACTTCCTTCATTGATGGCCTAAGTTTGGGCTCTGTTTGGATGCATTTGAGAGCAAGTTGAGCTAGTTGTGACGCTAACTTGGGTGGATACTTACCTTCCAACCTTGCATCCATGTTGCTTCTCAATTTCCCTCTGTTTAATAGGTTTGATTTGAGCCAATCACGTAAGGACTTTGGCTGATGAAGGCGTGTTATATCTCTTATTGACTTACCCGTTAGTATCTCCAACAAAACAATCCCAAATCCATATACATCACTTTTCACATACAAATGACCTATTTGATTGGCGTGGGAAGATTAATTTAGTGTCTCACAACACTTTCAAAACATGTTTAAGAAGAGGAAATTTGTGGTTTACCTGTGGAAATGTACTCTGGAGCAGCATAGCCGCATGTTCCCACAACCTGTGTTGAAACATGAGTGTGATCATCTGAAGGAATAGATCTGGCCAAGCCAAAGTCTGATAACTTGGATGTGTATGCCTATTACAAAACAAAAGATTAGATATATTTTCTTCCATTACCATGAATTATTCAATAGCATGCATCTTAAATATAGAAATGACTTCTGTCTTCTTTTATTTCTCAATATATGAGGAAAATGTGCTCATGGGGTATTCAATACCCAAAAGATGAAATGAAACTTACCTTGTCAAGTAGTACATTTGAGGGCTTAAAATCTCTGTATATAATTTTCTTCTCTAAGGAGTGAAGGAAATTTAGTCCCCTAGCCGCTCCTATCATAATTTTCAACCTTCTATCCCATGAAAGTGGTCGAACATTTGAACCTCCTGCAGGCATAAAATAACAACAGTAAAGTACAGACACAAAGAAAGAGAGAAAAATGGTAGTTTTGTGGATGTCATAGTAAAGTATTCACTATTCAACAATGTTATCAGCTCTTACTTCCAAACAAGTGGTTATCCAAGCTGCCACAGTGCATAAATTCATACACCAAAAATAGCTCACCATCCTCACGCCCAAATCCCAACAGCTTTACAAGGTTGGGATGAGAAAGCCTTCCTAAGAAATTCACCTCTGACTGTGCCCAAAAGAAGAAGAAACATCAATATAAATAGAAGCCACCACATGCCAACAAAAAGTGTGAATGTGATGATCTTCTAATTTTGAAAGTTTTACTCATGCTGTAGTAATGCCCATACCTGCCATTCTGCAACTCCTTGCCTGCTTTCAGAATTCAATTTCTTGATGGCAATAGTCAAACCCTCACCTCTTTTTGATCCTGAGCTCTCCTTAATCAAACCCTTGAATACTCTACCGAACCCACCCTCTCCTAACACACTGTCAAGACGGAAATTTCTAGTGGCTTCCTTCAGTTCTGCCAAAGTAAAAACTTTCAAGTTTGCAGCATCCAAGATCTGCCCATAAGGGAACTCCTCATCATCTCTTACTCGAGAGGCCTGACTATTCTCAGAGCCCCAAAAGGATGTACTTGTATTATTGCCTGTTGAGTGATTATTGCTACTAAATAGTCTGCTGTTTCTTCCAGAGTTGCTGCTACGCCCAAGAGATGTGGAATTGCCATTCTGTATCAATCTCAAGTTGCTGAGACCAGCAGATAACTGAATACTACCTAGGACATTGCAACAGCAAGAGAAACACAGTTTGTCATGTTGTGTTAGAAGAGAGAATTTGCTTCTCAAGAAAATAGATAAATACACGCACACAAGAACAGACCAGCAAATAACTGATTACTTCCTGGGATATTGCAACAGCAAGAGAAACACAGTTTTTCATGTTGTGTTAGAAGAACGAATTTGATTCTCAGAAAATAGATAAATCAACGCACACAAGAACTGACCAGCAAATAACTGATTACTCCCTGGGACATTGCAACAGCAAGAGAAACACAGTTTGTCATGTTAAAAGAGCAAATTCGATTCTCAAGAAACAGATAATTAAATGGCTAAAATGTATTTTTAGTCTCCCATTTTATCAAATCCTCAATTTTGTTCTTATTTTTTTCCCCTCAATTTTCAAAATTCTTGACATTTGATGTGCTTTTGGGAACACGGTGCAGTTAGTGATTTTACGGAGGAGCTTCTTCACCTCCCTCATCCCCAACCTTCCTAGTTGAAACCTAACATATGAGTGGGTAGTGGACACTCTTGCTTCACTACACTTGAGCATATGTATGCTTATTAATGCGAGTCATACTCAAAATTATGTAATAAATTATGTTAAGAGGTTGAAGTGCCAAACATGTTCATGATGTAGTAATGATATAATGAACTGCTGCTAATAGCAAGAGTGTCTTCTAAGTTTTAAATTACATGGTCAAAGAATTGACGATTGATTCTCTGCTTTGATCCTCGATGTTTGAATTGTTAACAGGTGCTTCTGCAAACAACTCATTTGGTTTTCTCTGTTTGTCTCTCGAAATTATATTAAAAAATTGACGAAATTGAAATCAAACTTTAAAAGCGAAAATCACAAAATTAACTATATGTTTCTATACTACAAGAAAAGTGATGAAAAGTAGAAGGCCAGCAAGGCTAAAACATGTTCACTCAATACCTCCTCAAGTCCAGAATATGTGATTTCAAACACATGATGAAATTGTTTGAAATTGTAAAAAGGGAAATTTTAAAACACATGTTCACTCAATACCTTTATAATTCATTATTTGAAATTGTAAAAAGGGAAATTTTCCATTCAAATCTTGTGTTTTATTTCCTTTTTTAATTTTGTTAACATGTGTTCTTAGAACATTTGTTAGTATAATCCTAAAAAAAAGGGCCATGTGTTGTGGACACGTTGGTTTACCTGATGGATTGTTGGTTTCAGGGGAATTTTTGGAGCTGGGACGATCGCCTGGTTGAAGACTCAAACAGTTCCCCATGAAGTTGTTTGTTGTTCCTGTTCTTTCCTTAAACAATGCTATTGCTAGCAGCCCATGCTAACAGAAAACTAGAGAAAAGTAAGAACAGCAAGAGAGAAATATTGAAAGGCCTACCTGACGTGATTTTATATTATATATATAATAATGACAGTGAAAAGAGTACCCACAAGGAAAAAATATACTTGTCACGTGTCCATTGAAGAGTGGAAAATGGCACAATGTGTGTGAATACGAAATTGTACGTGCTGGTGACAGGGAAGGTTCCTAGAACACTCCCAAGCAAATCCAATTCTAATCATGTGGGGATCGTTCACTTTTTGGTGTTCACCACACCGATATCATCCTACATCCGTAGTTTAGCTTCTTTATTTGATTAGAATTAATAAACATCACTTATCACTGTTATGTGGTACCAAACGAACGCGCGTCTTTCATCTCTGTTTTTTGTTTTGTTTTAAACAATGATACAAATGTAAAAATAAAATCTTAGTATTTTGGAAGTTGTGCTCCTAGTATTTGCCTTATTTATTTTTTAACACATGTTTTTGCGAATTTTGGTTCAATTTTTTTAATATAGTTAGCTATTTGATTTACAATTATTGTTTTTAATTGACACTCAAATTCTTCCACCGTTATTAAATTTAGAAAAATGCTTATACTATTTCTTTTTGTATTTAATAATTTTATTTTTGATAAAATTATTAAATATTTTTCAAATACTTTTATTCATATTTTTATATTTCAGCTGTATCCGTACAATTCTATAATTTAATATAATATATATATATATATATATATATATATATATATATAAATAAATAAGGTCAATTCGAAAAAATGGGTCAGAAAGACACCGGTAAATCGTAACAATGTATGCCACTGACTGTTGATTTATTTTGCGGATAAGAACAGCAAATTCACAGAAAATGAATGGAAGAGTAATAATATATTATAATACTACTACTAATAATAATAATAATAATAATAAAAAAAATGCATAGTACTTCTTTCAAAGAAACCGCACGCACAGTTAAATTTTGGTTTTTTTATTTTGATATATATATTAAAAATAATAAATTTATATTAATTTAATATTTTATTTTTTATTTATTAAATAAAAACAAAATTCATTTGAAATATGTTTTTTGAATTTTAAAGTATAAAAATAAAAAATATCATTATCTATATATTAATTTTCTAAAATAATTAAGACTGTAGAACAAATATAAAATATTTAGAAGACTAAAGATCTAATACGGATAATGTACTTATTTAAATTATTTGAGTTTAATACATCACACGTTACGTCACTTTGGCGTTGTCAAATATATTTGCCGGGTGCCGACCTTTAAGTTTTTGCTTTATAGAAATAAATAAATTGGATCACTCTTCTAGACAAGCTGATTAAAATCATCCGCCATCAGCAATCAACAAAAGTCAATGTAGGGACAAACTTTACGGTATTCTGGTCAGTATCTTAACCAATAAGTATATACAGTACATGAATATTAATCTCACGTTCCAACTATATTAGTATTTTAAAATAATTATTTATAATTTATAACAATCTAAAATATTATTAAAAATAAAAATACAAAAAGTTTGAAGAATTATATCAAAACTCAAAAAAACAATTATATGGGGCATAATGTATTGTCTCTTTAAAAATATTATCAGAAAAACTTATAGAAATAAAATTATGGTAAAAAATAAATAAAATTTATATTCAGGAAGACTAAACTTATTTATATTGAAAACATCATAAATATTATAAGGAAAAATATCTAATGACGGTTAACAATTTGAAGTTTCAAATTAACAATATTGTCTTGATTCTCTTATCTAAAAACATGAGATATAATAAAACTTATTCTTTTTACTATATTTGTCATTTGCAATCATAACTTACATGAGCTCAGCATGTAGTGCAATTGTAATACCTAAATTCATAGCAAAACAACCCAAAAAAGCAACATATTTGTTCCTAAAATTACCTCCACATACAAGACATTCAAATGCAACTGCATCAGTATTGCACTTAATCTAATACTCTTTAGGGGCGCCAAATCACTTCCTTGATGGTGGACACTTTAGGAGGATGAACTCTAATTTGGAAGTATTTGATAATTTAAACCAAACTACTATTAATTTGAGAGTGAAAAATTTAGCTTAACCAAAACTAGAGTTTAGTAGTGAAAGAGCAGGATAAAAAAAAAAGATGAGTGCTAGTTTCCATTTCATATTTGAGAGTTCACATCTTAAAGCAATTTAACAACCTCAAGAGATTAAATTACCATTTGTAGGCATCCTGTTATGCAACAATCTCCAGAACTAGATAAATTTGAAAGGAGGAATGCTATTATGCCAAATAGCTTTGGCCAAATTAAGAATTTATTGCCCTAAAGGATTAAAGAATAAATAAGATTCCTTAAAATTCTAGAATTTTTTAATCTCCAACTCCTCACATTCAAATTAAGAATAGTAGTCTTGGCTAGCAGGACAATTAGTTGGGTAAGTATGTAAGAGAGCTGGAGGGATTTTCAAATGACCATCCTGGATGAAATGATTGACAGTGGCACGAAGATTAGATTGTTTGTCGTCATCAATGTTAAGAATAGAAATCAAAGAATCGTCCAACCAAGTGTCAACCCAAAAGTTAATATTTTCACTTTTGCCAACTTGTCATTTATTGTTCTCATATATAATAGTTAGTTTAGTTTTGAGTGCAATCTAAATAGAAGAATCAATATGATATATAATATGTCCACGTCTTCGATAGATCCAACCTCTAAGAAGAATAACCCAATATTGGCTATAAGTAACTAAGTTCCAAACAAATTTAATAATAACATTTCAAATTTATTTGACATAAAAACAAAATAAACTTTAAGATTTTTTCCGGCAAATAATACTAGGACTTCGTTCGAACTTAATTATAAACAAATGCATTTACTTGCATATTTATTGAAGATAATAGTTAAGTGCATTTAAGTTTATTTTATGTAAAATACATTTACTAGTTTACTCTTATTTATTATAGTCAATTTCTATAACATTAAGAGAATTACTGTAAATATATTTTTGAAACAATATCATTAATTGTGAATGGATTTATTGATTTTTGTTTGTATTTAAACACAGAAGGAGTATGTCATTTTTATATTAGAGTTTTTTTATTAAAAAAATGACAAATGTTACTTAGTTACTTGTTAGTAGGTGAAGTTTTACGGTTGACTTCTTTTTCAGTTTAATTTCTATGTAATATCAATGTTAAATATATTTTAAGTTTATAAAATTATGATTCTTAAAGTTTAGTCCATATCTCAATTTTATTATATTTTGAAACTTTTTACAAAAGAAATGGTGTTTTTAATTCTTTAGGGCTACAAAAAGAACCACTATAAATGCAAAATAGTGACTAAAATTGATAGTCTATTTAGAGACTAAAGTTAAAAGATGATAATTTTGAATTTCACTTTTCTAAAAGTGAGAAAGTGATAAAATGAGCAAATTAATAGTTATTATTAGACTTAATTAGTCTTTCGGTCCTTTATCTTTTTTTCAGACTTCATTTTGGTCCCTTAATTTATTTATTTTCTGTTTTGATCCTTCAACTTTGCTTCTGTCAACCACATTAGTCATTACCCTCAAATTTATTCAAAAAAACTTTCATTCTACTAATTGGATTGTATGAGTGTCACTTTTGATGCGTTAAATGAGTTGTATGAATCACCCATTTAAAAGTCAAAATTAGGGTTTTTTCTTCTTCTTTGGCAAAGTCGGCTTAATTTTGCAAAATTGCAACATTTTTGCAAGAAATCCACCACAAAAAATTGTCAATGTTATTGCTCCAAGGAAGAACAAATCCAAATCAATATACCAAAATCGTAATTCACATTTCTATAGTCACGGCTGCATCAAGCCTAAATCCTAGTTCCTTTAAATCGTATCATGGTAAGCCTTGGCAAAAATATTCATTTCATAAACCTTGCTGGCAGGTTGGAATGAGATGATAATTTTGCTTTAGATACTTTATATTATGTTGAATATGGCTAGAAGAAGAACAAGAAGTTGTGTAAGAAGAAAAGAGGACATTAGAAGAAGATATGAAGAAGAAAGAAAAATGAGTTTGAAACTCTAATTTTGACTTTTAAATAGGTGGTTCATATTATCCAATTAGCACACCAAATGTGACATTCATACAAAAAATTAAGGGGCCAAAATGGAATGAACCAATATAAAATTTGAAAAAAAGATAAGGGGTCAAAAGACTAATTAAGTCTTATTATTATAACCACATATGATCGGTTATACATATACTTATAAAATCAATCATTCATTTGTATATCAATGATTCATATTGGACTCATTTGTTTTAAAAAAATTTAAAATGATTTTGATTTTATTTAAAAATAGTAAAAATTGTTCTAGATTTATTTGTTATCGATTAAAAATAATAATTTTGACATTCAATAACTTAGATATTTATTATTAATAATTTTAACATGATAAAAATCACATTTTTTTTTTAAAAATAGTATCTTTTAAAAGTAATTCTTATGAAGAGCTTATCAAAATAATTTATCATTTAAATTATCTTTTAAAATTTAATTATTCAAAAAAAAATTATAACAAATAGATAAAATATAAGACACAATATCATGCGGTTCACCGGACGGCAAACTTGTAGTCGGCATCCAACAAGCTAAGTTTGGCCTTAAAAAATGTTTGGCGAAGTGCTGTACCTTCAAAAGGCGAGGGCGTGCGCGTGGAGGGTTTTACTTAATAAGCTCGCAACTAGAGATGCGTTGATTCAAATTGCAGTAGCTTTAGTGCAGACGAAAACTGCCAGCACATGTTTTTTGAGTGCTCTTTTTCACATAGAATTTGGAATGGAATCGAGTATTGGATGGGAATGCAGGGACCAATTCCTCAAAATAGCTGCTGCAATTTTCTGCAGTTTGGAGCACTGATTAGAAAGAAGAATATGAAGAAAAGAAGATACATCATTTGGTTAGTGACGGTGTGGTGTATTTGGATGCACAGAAACAAAATCATTTTTTGAAGGGGCTGTAGCAGATTTTGCATCAGATTAAAATGGCTTCTTGGTGCTGGCTATCGGCCTATAGGGGAGGGAGAGACCATTGTCATATTGTTGATTGCATAATTCTAAGCTGGTGGCAGTGTGTAGGCTTTTAAACAGGGTTGGTTTTCAACTATAATTACTATGGGTGGCCCTCCATTAAATACCTGTTTACAAAGAATATGGCATAAGGTGTTTGATGGTGAGAAAATTAGCTGTTATAAGAAAAATTATTTACTGCAGCTTTGGTTTTTGGCGACTATGCAGAACACACTTGCTCAATTTGATCATGGCATAGTTTTAAGACAGCATTTATGTTAGTTCGGGGATCATGATACAGTTATCCGAAGGAGCTCCTTCTTTTGTCTACGTCTATTCTGCGAGTGGGTAATGTCTTGTCACTCTCATGCTGGGGTCGGATGCTATATTGATGTAAGGTTGAAGTATTCATTCTACTCTCATTACTAAATAAAAAATGCTTATCAAAAAATAATATTTTAAAATAAACTATTTAAATTAAATTTTTTTGAAACTTTATTTTTAAAATTCTTTTTTAAAAATATTCTAACAAAAAATTCAAATATTATAAAAATTAATTTTTAAAAAATCTTAAACAAATGGATCTATTATTTATTTTATTTTTTAAAATGAGTTGTTGATTAATTCCAAGTCAAGCGTTATATTAAAAACTTATCCGTGACCATTTAGAATTTGAAAGAGAAAGGGTAATAAAAAACAATATACACATTGTTCATTTGTTCTAAAAGATTGACTAAACTTTTTGCAGTGCCACTACAATAATTATATCTTAAAAGCCCTCAAATTTTGTCCATTGATCAATTTCTAGAAATGTATGAGCACATGGAAAAGCAGAGAAGAAACACCTAATTATATATAACTGTGTGAATGCTGAAAAGGCCAACTACATAAACTATACAAGTTGCTAGTATTCTCCTGATAGATTAAAAAGAAAATTTTACGGATGGTAATTTGGATTTTCATTAGGTACTAGATCAAACAAATTGAGAATAAAACTAGTTTATGTAAATGTAAAAAGCTCTTTGTTTAGTCTATCTGAATGAATTTTATATATAAACTATGATGTGAAGAAAATATTACAGGTTTTTTTTTTGAAGGAAAATATAGTACAGTCTTATACTATGAAGGTATGAACAAGTCCTTCAAAAAGAAGAAAAAAAAATGCATGACATAACGTCTATAAAACGTTATCTTAATAGAAGGACAATATACATTATAGAAAAAGCTATGCTTTCAGTAAAAAAAAGCCATGCTCAAAGTAATTTAATTTACCCCATGAAATGTTAACTGCACCTTACGTGACACGGATTAGAAGAATAACCATGACAAATACACACGTCATCACAAACATCACAAGCCAGGTTAAGCAAGAAGTCTTTGAACTCTCCGAGTATATTGTGTTTGCTCGCACATTGGCACGACCTGTGCTTGCCAAGCTATGCTCAATGGCCTGCTCAGTAGAATTAAGTATCTGCAAGAAAGCCATCATTCATCATTTAGTTAACACCCCATCACAAGATATTAACACACCTTCCTCCACAATCAATCATGCCAAATTCATTGAATATATCATATTACAAACAAACATCCCAAAGTGTCTCTTTTGTTAATACTTTTATAGACCAAATTGACTATTGAAAAACACATTCAAAGACTAAAAAACTACTTAACGAAAAATACAATTGAGAACCAAAATGATAACCAAAAGACACATTTAAATATATTTTTGTAATTTTGATATACAATGACTATTATGACACCGCCTCACACATTTAAGGATCAAAATGACTTTATTCGAGATGCATCTTGAAAAACTAATATCAACTGATACAACTGGTTAGCAGTTAGAGAAGCAGGAGTTGAAGAAAATGAGGATCGGACCTTTTCAGTATTTTTCACAGACTGGCTCATCATGAGACTACTCTCTTTGAGTTGTTTTGCCAACACCACCATCTCATCAGTCAAATCGTCTTGAAGCTTTCTGAGAAGTAAAAGTTTGAACATATGTACAAAAATTGAGAGAACGATGAAAAAACAATTAATATGATTAAACACAAAGCATTGAGAGAGCAAACACAAATGATAATAACAATTAATTATCTAATACGTTCTCGCATATAATTTAATAGCAACTGTGACAGTATTGGTATCAAAAAAATAGTGATTCAGAAACATCCTGAACACAAGTCAATGATGACTAAAATAAACTTTTTGAATATAGCACCGGGGTTCAACATATCCAGTAACGTTTAGTAACTGGTTAGTTACCAACAATATATCCCAATGACTGACCTCAAAACATAGGCCCTATTTCTGAATACAAATATACTTTTGTTGTTTTAAGAAATTTACATAGGAAACTAAGGTTTATAAGTTGTGGACGTTTCACTGAAACACTGCAATAGTACTGACTCACCATCACACAAACTTCAAGTATAGATTATCTAAGGAAAAAAAAAAAAAAACTTCAAGTGTACCTGTGTTTATCAATATGTGCATGTCCTGCAGCATCCAGTTTAACAGGTGACAAGTGATCAGTCTCAGCAGGCTCATGTGCTCTATCTTCAGTACTTGAAGCAGCTCTGTCCAATGAATCAGATGAGTAACAGTAAAACAGCCTACAAAATACAAGAAGCAGTGGAGAAGGTTAACTATAGCTTACACAGGCCTTCTTCGCAATCCAGAAGAAGGTGATATCGGCTTTTTTTCCTCAATTTCAGAAGGGTTTTCTTTAACATTGCTTTCAAAGTCCTTCTCAGATACTTGTATGTCAGACTGAAAATTTAAGTGGTTATATGACAATCACTAAGTGTGCCAATTTAGCGAAAACTAAAACGGAATATATGATAAGGAAACAGTGGAGCAAATTTCATTGATTATGATGCATTCCAACCAAGTACCAATAAATCAACCCATTCAATATTTTATACTTCTATATGTACTTTTAACATAGTATAATTGATGTATTGTAATGTTCTGCATTACATATCATTAAGGTTTGTTTGGTTGAGTAGGTGGGCAAAAAAGATGGATTTGAAATGAATTTGTGCCATGGTTATGAATCTAATGATCCATATTTGTAAGTCATTACAAACACACAAGCAAGAGAGCTGAGAAATAGAGAAAAAGAAAACAAATCTGCAAGGGCTTAGTGAAACAGAAAACAGAGAGAATACTCCTTCAACGGGCTTCCTCTTCAAAAATGGGTTTCCCATTTTACAACAAATGTTCGGTTCTACAATACCAACAATTCTGAATCCTGTTCTACTGCCCTTTCCCCCAAATTCAAGCCAAGCATCCTTGCTATCATCGCTTTAAACCATAACCACCTAACAGTTTCAACTGTGCTAAATTCATTTAACTAATCTAATTGCTTTGCCTCAATTTTGTTTCCTTTCTTTTATTCTTCTCACCTGTGATCTATCAAGATGAGCATATTTATATTTCCAAACAAATATCAAGTTAAAACAACTTTTTTTGGCTGAAAAACACATGGATGGCTATAGATTTTTTTTGTTACTATACACGACTTAGAGCAAGCAATGATAGGGGATACAATACCACAATCATGCAGTGCAAAAGTATTAGTTAAGCTATTTATCGAAGAAAATTGTGTTTATACCACATGGTAACTGCACTAATTTGTTTTTTTCTTTTAACAAAGAGGTATAAACAAATAAACTAAAACTATTTTATGATATCCCATAGAAATTTGAAATTTCAGATATTCAAATTCCATCCTTTTGTTAATGAATTTTCCCTTTATATTGGTGCAGAAAAAGAAACCACCAATGTTTAGTCAATTGCTCTAATGACCCCTTTGCATTTCAATATCTCTCCAAGATACAATAGCTAACAAATACATACCACACGGTTAACCAACTTGGAAGCAATGGCTTCGATCTTCTCTGAATAATCATTCAACGTAGCCTTTGAGATCCTGCTTGAACAGATCATACACAAACATAAATGAATGCACATATTCAGCAGAGAGAAATATAGCAGGAATATAACAGCTTTAGATCATGGATTGCTAATGATCTAAGAAGGTAGACAGGGAAATAAACTGTCCAGTCAGTTTAAAGAATTAAAAATAAAGAGCAGTACAACTTATGTTCAATGTGAATCATATTTCCAGAAGAACTCGTTGTAAATACAGAAG
This sequence comes from Cicer cuneatum, assembly GCA_037974295.1. Classification (NCBI taxonomy): domain Eukaryota; kingdom Viridiplantae; phylum Streptophyta; class Magnoliopsida; order Fabales; family Fabaceae; genus Cicer; species Cicer cuneatum. Next base: position 2,965,604 of record JBBPBO010001985.1, read on the forward strand.
TCCATAGATATTCCACAGTCTGCAAGACCATTAAGTATGGTTTGAATGTTAGGATTATTGTTGCGATAGGATTTCATATGTTACGTTAGTTGTTCAGCTGAGCTTACATTAATTTCTCCACACTTGTTCTTGACTTATAATTTAGTATATATAGAATTATTGGATTAGGTTTTTATATTACAGCAGTTATTCAAAATCCTATATTCCAATTAATGAAATCTTCTCTCTTTTTTCTTTTCCATCTAAACCCTAAAATTTCACAACTATTAATTCTTAACATTTACATGTTTAAACCCAAACAATGTTCATAGAGAAAGAAAATCTTATCCTATTTGACAGTACCAGATCCTGAACACAAAAATTAGGTTAGCCTGCCATTTGATGTTATCATAATGTTGACCATAATGAATGTGTACTTTCTTTTGAAGTACTTTTACTCGACAGAACTTTCAAAACTTCAATGATGGCCATGGCATCAGAGACTACTGAAGATGTGATATTGGGCCAATATCTCTATGTTTTGAGTGTGAAGGGGGTATGTTGAGATCCATGATATTTCCTCCGCATTGGTCTATGGTTCAAATGTCCAATCCCTGAGTGTGAGAGAGTGTGTATAGACTATAGAGTAGCATGTCGACTAGTGATGATATAGCCTACGTAATGCTTATAAGGCTTAATGGGTCCTATCTTGGAAAAGATGAAAGCTCTTGGAAAGAATCGGACATTGGAGATGGTGAAACTGTCAAAAGGAAAGATTAAGTGATATACAAATGGGTTTTTTACAATCAAACACAGGTGTGAACTTGAGAGACACAAAGCTTTATTGGTTGCCAAAGGCTTTAGTCGAAACTATGACATCGACTACTTAAAGACATTTTCACTGGTTACAAAGCCTACTCTGTTAAGTTTTTCCACCCCTTGTGGCAAATTTGGACTGGCCTCTACAACAACTAGATGTGAAGAATAGATTTACAAATGGAGATTTGGTGGAAGTTTATCTGAATGCACCCCCCAGACTTGAATTAAAGTTTTACTTGAAAATATGCAAGTTGAAGAAGTCCCTGTACAAATGAATACCAATCACCAAGAGCTCTGTAGTCTCCCTTATAATGGCTTGATATTTATGTACATGACATGCTACCTTGGCAAGCCTTCTGGTGTCTTCTCTTCAGCCAATTGTTCCAGTTGTTCACGCAAAGTAGCAACATACTGCAGAATCAACAAATTAGTAAGCTTTTATTGTCAACAGTTAAACAAATGATTAAATCAATAGAACATTATTTCAACAAAATTAGCAAAAAAAAATTATAGCTAATTGAGATCAACATAAACCTAAAAAAGGCAGCTTGTTCATATAAAGCTCCTGCCATAATGGGGTCCAAAAAAAGGACCGGGTCTATTTTGGATCTATTGCAGGCAACCTTGCATATTTGCAAAAGGTCAATTTCATAACTCAAACCTATGACATCCTAACCACACTGCAGAAACTTCAACAGTTGTGCCAAGATTCCTCTTTTGACATAACACTGATTACTCTAAAATAAATAGTCAGGGCTTATTTTCAGACTTACATACATGTACAAGTTTTGCCTGGTTTTGCTGTTGAGGAGCAGCTGCAATTAATCTCTTCAAGTTTACTTCTATTTTACTAATTCCCATTCCTGCAATATTCATCAATTTTACAAATAATTCATAAATCAAACATAACCAAGAAATAAAAATTAAATATCAGAATTAAAATGGAATTACTTCAACATGTTTAAAAGTGAAGAATTAATATGTGCTTAAAAGCATGAACAACGCTATCCATACATTTTATTACAGTTGTAAACTACACTTCTTCAAGAATGCAGAATATAGGAAAGTTCTTACATGCTTCACTATATACGTTACTACTTATATCCACATCAAACGTGAAGACCGGACATATTCACCCAAAAGAAAAGTGATTACCTTACATATACTTATATACAACTGCAGAATATCACAGCACAACTCCATCATCAAATTAAACTATAACCAACTGAACTCATTAATCCCAATTAAAACAGCAACATTTTATACCATCTCAAACATTTTAATATCAAGAACAAGAATAAAATCAAGCTAGAGGTCTCACGCACCACAAAGAAGAGAGATTCCCAAAATTCATAGATTTACCAAAGCTCAAGATAATGCAAGCACCTTTAGTGACATATGCAAGTTTCGATTTTTATTCAACCAAGTCCAAAATTTTCTCCACTCATAGATAGTTCTCTTAACTCAAACTAATAGAGAAGTAGCACTAAATTCATGGAACACGGTGGTAAGCTCAATATTTTCTTCAGTAATTAATATATAATAATATCAAGTATCCAAACTAAACACACAAAAGCCATACTGGGAGTAGTTCAATTATAAGTTTAGAATTACTACATGCATAAAATTATTACCCACATTCTCAAATTCTATAGCAAGAATATACTTTTCTACAAACTCCAAGTTTGAAATATGGAAAAATCTCCCCCTACCTTAATATTAAAATAAATCAGTGCTGATAATTGACGGCTGAGTCAATCCTCTAGCCACCAAATACCAGTCCTGTTCAGTGTAAATTAACAGTAAAAGAAACAATGTAGCCATGGATATGAAATTTAAATGAGAAAATAAATATCATATTTAATAAACCCCGTTGATAAACTAAGAAAGTTTGGGAAATACTGCTCGAATTCTGTTAATTTATAGGAAGAAGAATGATTGATAGGGAGAAATTTCTAGGTCACTAATTAGATCAAATAAGAAAATTAATATTTTTCTTTAACACAATGTAACAACAGAGCAGGTAGAAGAGCCGTGAAAATCAAACAATAATCAATCAAATGAACAAGTTGGCATAAAATGAAAATAAAAAGAATCAACAACCTGTGTTTTCAATATCGTTGCTATAATGTTCAATCGGTGAATCGCGGTGTGGAGTGGATATCTGCTGCAACACAATTCGCTCGTAAGGGGCGGTTATCGCGCTGTATTTGCATCCGAGAAAAAATTTTAAAGAAGAAGAAGGAATACCTGGACAACTTTCTCGCTGTATCTGCCGGCCGACGACCAACTCCGCCTCCGTTTTCCGGGCAGTTGAGTTCTACGAGCCGCTGCTGATTGGATTGGGCTTAGTGAATGGTGACTCTCTTCAAAATTAAGTGGATTGGGCTTGGGATTACCATTTTCTTCAAAAAAATAAGCTCATAACTTAAAATTTGTCGGTATATTCAAAATAAATATTAAAATGTATATATTGAAAATTTCAATTTAAATTTCAAAAAATTTAAACATTGTAAAATATTTAAATGCTCCACATCAGAAGAAAAAAAAACTAAAAACTTAAATAAAGAATTTCGATACATAGCAGATAACTTTCATTTCTATTAAAAAATTCAAATATTTGAATTTTTTGAAATAT
>JBBPBO010001985.1:2969197-3078319 GCA_037974295.1 Cicer cuneatum
ATATATATATATATATATATATATATATATATATTATGTGTTTTGAAAAATTTAAAGTTTGAATCTGAAATAAAAATTGAATATGGTGTTAGATATTCTTTTGTTTTGATTTTTGAAAAAAGAGAATATGTAAAATGGGTTTAGATAAAATATGAAAGTAGAGATATAATTAAAGGAGTATGAGAAAAAAAAATATGTTTTCTTTTTTATTATAAGTTTGTAATTGTTATCTATACATCTATCTATAAATAATATAAAATAAACTCTAAAAACATAAAATTTAAAGGAAAATTTAAATATCATACAATAGATATTATAAAATTTGTCTAATGTCTTTAACAACATAGTTTGTAAGTTATTGTGAAGAAAGAATCAGAATCCTTACAACGGTAACGTCGTTTTCAATTTTTGCTTTCACAAAAAACGGAGGTTGATCCTAATAGTTTTGACTACATTTATAATTTTTTATTTATTTAAATGTTTAATTTGCAATTTGGGCCAATAGCAACTAGATGCATGTAAATAATCATCTACATCAACAAAATCTGATTAAAATTAGATGGACGATTATGAAATAAAAAATAAAAAAAGGTAAAATTAGAGATCAATCGTTCAACCATTAAAAAAAAAAATCAAAATCGTACAAATGAAAAATTTAATAATAAAAAATATATTTAAATTTAAAAATTATTTAATGACATATAAATTAGTTCATAATAGGTGAACACATATATAAACTAGATGATATTCTATAATGCCAAAACTAACAAGTCGAATTAAAAAAAAATTATAATTATTTTTTTAATAAATACTAACATTAATAATAATTTTATTTACGTTGATTTAATTTATGTATGTAAAAAAATATATGACTTTTATTATAATTGTTAAAAATATATGACTTTTATTATAATTGTTAAAAATATATGATTTTTATCAAAACTACTTCTAAAATTATTTTTATGTATTATAGTGTAAAATATTTTTCGTGCATATGATAATTAAACTTTCTATATATTATATATATTTATATATGCTTAATTCAGAAACTTCATAGTTCATACAGTATAGTAGTTTAAAGGCAAAGTACAACAGTTGAAATATAAAATAAAGAAAAAATGTGTTTAAAACTTTGAAAAAATTAAAATATCAGACTATTGTTAATACTTTTTTACTTTGAAAGATAATCCAACTAAAATTAAATATTAAGACAAAGGAAAAAAATATATATTTATTCTTAGATTTTTAAAACACTGTCATTATTTTGATTTAACTCTCTTGTTCATAAAAAACTTTATTAATCCAGAATTTAGGTGGATAAATAAAATACGACCAATATATATATATATATATATATATATATATATATATATATATATATATATATATATATATATATATAAGCAGAACTTTGTTGAAATCTATTAGATTGATGAAGAGGTCGCATATTCAATAGCGTTTGGGATTCTAGAAGGGGAAACTTGAAGACAAAGTCACAAACCAAAGCAGAAATCCATCAACACACGCTGCTCGTCTCCACTTTTACCTATAACTTAAGCTGAATCTGCAACCTCAATAGAGAGAAATAAAAAAGATGTACGTAGATCACGCATTCTCGATTTCTGATGAGGACATGATGATGGAAACATCGTACACTGCCAACAACAAACCACCCATCAAGGAGATCGCACTCGCTGTTTCTCTTCTCGTTTTCGGAACCCTAGGTATCATCATCGGTTCCCTCATGGCCTACAATCACGTCGGCGGCGACACTGCTCACGGTAACAATCATCCCCCTTTTTCTTTTCACGATTCATTTTCCCCTTCCATCATTATTTGTCTTTTTCATAACTCACTTTATTCTTAAATAATTAAAAAGAGCTCACTTTTATTTTTACAATTTGTTGAAAAAGTTATATCTTGTTCTGTGATCGATTACTAAAAATAGAAATAATCTGGACGCTGAAGTGATGTAATTTGTTGATCAGTAAAATTGGATCATTGCTTTTCTTTTAGTGTCATAAGCAGCTAAAACTAAAATTACGAGAGTTAATAAAAATATAAAGATGAATTCAGAGGATTCTAAAATGGTGTCAGGACTACTTTTGATTTGTTCTAATCATATGAAAAATTTCTTAAGCATCTATAGGTATGAAGTTTCTAAAAAGTGAGGGTAATTGGAAAGCTTTTGTTAAAACTGTAGAGTGTAGCTTTTGCCAAAATCATAGGGTGTGATTCTGCCAAACTTATAGTCAATCCAAACAAGCTCTTAATTAGTCATTTGACTCTTTTCAATATCGTTTATTTATCTTTTATTGAAGTGTGTGCACAACAATTTCACTTGCTAATTCATCTGATCTGATCATATGACTCATAGTAATTATTTTGGATTTTGTTGTTTTTTATCGTTCTTTTATTTATTTATTGAATGATCAATAGGTCTCTTCTTTGCAATACTGGGATCAGTCTTGTTCATACCAGGTTTCTACTATACGCGGATTGCATATTATGCTTACAAGGGATACAAAGGATTCTCTTTCTCTAACATACCTCCTGTATAGCTTATGTCAAGTTGTATCTTTGTGTATAGATCTTCTATGGTTTCAACTTTTTTTGTTCACCTTTTATTTTATTTGTTATGCCTTGCATCTAATGTATATTTACATTGACTACAAATGTTCTGAACAAATATATTTACAGCTGCTAAGATACTGTGTTGCTCTATAGAATGAATAATCAATCTTCCTGGTATGAAATCTTTTTACTAGCTGATTGTGATAGACCAATTTGCTTGATAAGGTAATTTCTCTTATGGAATCCACTCGTCATCCTTTTCCTGTAGCAAATGCTGTAATAAATAACAGAAGCATGATTTTGAGATTCTTTTTCCTTTCTTTTTTCACTTACTTGGTTTGTTTTAATTGTTAAAATTGAAGAAACTCATCAATTATACGTCAACTGCAACATCATTTCTTTGAATTGAACTCAAGAAAACCTGCATACTCCTACTGTATATTGACATGCCGAGCATGTAATATTCCCCAGTAAGGATTAATTGTGCTCGTTTTCTTGAGTTAAGGAAGTTGTATCAGTAGGTTTGAATGCAGGAGTATTCTGCACATGATTCATTGTTGAAGGCAGGTTATTGAATTTTAGCCCTTACACTGATCTGTAGTTACAACACCGACAAAAGTCATTTATTACAAATTTCATACTATGTCCCTCTCTTCTAGTTCCATTTGTTTGTCCACTCTGCAAACTACTGGCATCAAAATTATGTCACGTTGCCTCTCACTTATAAAATTGTGGCTAAGGGGTAATAGTATACTATTTTCTTCCATTTAATAAAAAGGTGCTATATTTGAGACCTATGTGCACTTCCTGTTCTAAGAAAAAGTCTTCTCCCTAAGTACATGTAGATAAATATTCTCAGCCTTTGACAGAGACACTCCCCTTATCATTCCAACAAAGTACTACTCGAAGAAAATGCTTGCTGATAGTAAGTTGCTTGAAAATTGAAATGGTACTTGTCATGGTGGTTGGCACACATTTTTGCTAAGCAGGAGTGTGATGGACAGGTAACAGAGGAAAACTATGTAGTCAAAGTTACGATCTGAGTTTGCAGAAAGCTAATGAATGGGGAAGGCACTATTCTGATACCTGTTTCAATTATCTTGAAATTGTGGAGGACACAGAAATTCAATCTTTGATAGTTTGAAAACCAGTCAATAACACTTGGTTATTATGAGAAACACTTGGTCATTATGGAAAACGGAACAACTTGCACAAAACCACATGTGATGTGTCTCAAGTGTTTGGAAGACGTCTATTGAAATTGATTTTTAATTTGAATCTATAATTTATAGTTTTGACTTTAAATGTAATTTTTGTACCAAAATTTATTAGGAATTCACTTTTACATCAATGTATTAGAGCATAAATAATTTTACATTCAGTTTACTTTTAATTAAAATTAATTTTTATCAGAAATTCATTTAAAATTAATTTTTCTCAACTCTTAGATAAAACACACTAAGTTTTACAAGGTTTTCTCACTAGTCACTCCTCATCATTAGAGGTCTCACCCATATTTCCATTGTTATCATATCATAAAATGTAAAATAATATCTTGGTATTTTTTAAAAGAAAAACAAGTATATATGTTTTTATTAACTAAATTTCATCAAAAGAAAGCGAAAAAAAAGAAGGGTAAAGAATTTTAAAGTTGATACGTATGAATATAGTATGACTATTTTTTTAAACAACAGATATAGAAATGAATATTATAATATTCTATTCAAACTCAATCATTGTCATGTTCGATTGAGAGAATAAAGTTAAAGTTATTTATGGAAATATGGTAAAGATAAGCCATGTAAGAATATGTTAAATAGAAGAGATAACTTTTTTTTTTTTATTGAAATGTGAGATCATTTATTAAAAATATTCTGAAACATGTTTGAATGGATGTTTGCATCACAATAAAAAATAAAAGATATGTTATAGAAATTTAACAATATATAATAAAATATAAATTTTTAATTTAAAAATAAAAAATTTATATTTGAGATGATCCTACTCAGAGCGAAATCATCATTCAAATTAGGCTATTAATTTCGGGCTCCGTTCCGTGGAGCGTGAGAACAGAAGAAAGAATGAAGAAGTATGCAGTTGTAGCTGCTACCGGCGGTAATAGGAAAAGGAAACACTCTTCTTCTTGTTGTAACCGTCAAGTCTCCGATCTCAACACCCTATTCGCTTTCTTACTCACATCCCTCTCCAATTCCAATTCCAATTCCACTCTTCCCTTCATCAACAAATGCTTATCCCAATTTCACTCTTCACTTCTTTCCAATTCCTCACTCACACCCATCCTCGCCTTGCTTCCAACTCTCCTCTCTTCCAAACACTCCCAAATCGCACGCCGCGCCGCACGTATCATCGGCTCTGCCTCCCTTGTTTCCCTCGAAATCAACCAAGAAATTGCCACCGATTCTCAAACTGTTAAGGCGTTAATCTCTCTGTTGGATAATCCCAATAGAAAGGTTCTCTTTTCTGCTTGCAATGCCGTTTTGGATTTGTCCACCACCACTTTCGCTAAGCAACAACTTATCAACTTCTATGCATTGCGCAAACTAATGTAAGCATTTGCATTTACTTTTAACCTCCAATCTTTTTATGGCCCTCTTTGGATAAATTCCGTAATTAAGTGCTTATGCATAAATCCATTAGGGCTTCTTTGGATTCACTCATTTGAGTTCATTTGCACTTGTGAGACTGTAGGAGATAGCTTATACAAAACATTATATGACATGTCCATAACATAGGATAGCTTATGAAGATTTACAGCTTATATGAAAAAGTTTGACTTTATTTTTATCTTTGTTATAGAAATAGCTTATACATATGTACTTATATGATAAACACTTATGTTATATGTGCTTAATTAAGTTGTTTATCCAAACATGGCCTAAGTGTTGTTTTATATAAGCTATAAGTTGTTTTTCGTAAACCATGCTTATGTAAATAAGCTGAATGTCATAAGTTTTTTCCATAAGGTCTCTTGAATAGTCTCACAAGTGCTTATGTTAGTAGATAAACTCAAAGAAGTCAATTCAAACAAATCTTATTTATAATGTGCTCTTGAATCTTATGTCTATCTTGAAAAGTAAAATCTTACTCTTGAAAATTTGTTGTTTTGGATATATTGAAAATTCCTTAGGTTTGTGTTTCTTCAGATTTTTAAGCGTGTGGAATCTGTTTGTTTATGGTCTGAGAGAAATGAAAGTTTTCACTCTCTTCAGATTGGGATTAGGGAAGATGAACTATCTGTGGCTTTACTCAGTGCAATTATTGTTCTTCTCAATGCCTGTGATCTTGAACAACTACGTAATATCCCCATAAGCCTTTGTGACACATTCTTGAGCATTCTAAAAGAGATAAGGGCAAATGCTAGTCGTCATTTGGTAATCAGAGGTGCTGTGAAATCTGATGAAGAAGGACAACTTTGCAAGAGTAACATTGGAGTTAGTGATCTCGCAGAAAGCATTTTTAGGCTTTCTGTTAATGCTTCGCAACTTACTGTCTCATTGCCATTTGAAGTTGTCCGAAGAGGTCTTTTCGGCACAAGCGACATTAGTTTTGAAGATTTTATGTCCAATTACTGGGAAGTTTCGCCTTTTCTTCTGACAAGGACGTCAGAGGGTCTAAATGTGAATGATATGTTTAGTCCATTTATTCAATCTTTGAACTGGAATGGGAGTGTTCCTTCCCTCCTTCATTCAATTCTTCAAGGTCTTGTGTCTTGTTTTCCTATTGCTTCAGAGGAGCAAAACATCCTCAATTTTGTGAATGAGGTGAAAGATAAACTTGGTTGTCCTATAAAATACCAGCAGGATATACGAGTTGTAAAAACTGAGAGCCAATCAAGAAAAGAGACACATTACTTTCAGGAATTTTATCCGGAAGGCTGTACGGAACCTCTATATTTGACTACTGAAGATGTCTTAAAGTGTGAGCAAGCTTATAAAGAGGGTTATACTGTTGCTCTGCGTGGTCTGGAGTTTCGATATCAGAGTATTGCTGCTATTGCAGATGCATTAGCACTTATGTTTGGCCAACCTTCAGTAGGTGCCAACTTGTACTTAACACCACCTAATTCTCAGGGGTTGGCCTGCCACTTTGATGATCACTGTGTTTTTGTCTGCCAGATTTTTGGCTCCAAGAAGTGGACAGTATTTTCTCGACCTGGTCAGCTGCTACCCCGCTTATATGATAGTCTCAGTGGCTCTAATGTTGACTATACAAAAGCTGGTAGAAAAGAGCTCTTTCTCAAGGAGGGTGATGTATTGTATATTCCCAGAGGTTTTCCACATGAGGCTTATACAAATTATGGTGTTGATGATGGTTCTTCTGGATTTTCGTTGCACGTTACACTCAGTATTGAGGTCGAACCTCCTTTCGAGTAAGTAAATGTTAAACAATTTTTTTATTGGTTACGATAAGCTTTAGTTATGATGATTTGGGTTATAACTTATAAAAGTTCCTTTCATTCTTTTCCAATTACAACTTTATTAAGTTTACCATGGCCCCTTTTCTTATTTTTTTTTCTGTCTTTTTTCCTTTTCTTATGAAGTTCGAGTTCTATTAATTATACTTTTTGTCATGTGATGAAAATGACAATGTTTGACTAGATGATGGCCAGGTTTCGTGTGGTAAGGTAAAATCTGAGTGTGCCCCTTTCTCTCTTGTTCTATAATATAAGTGCACTGATTTCTGGAAGAAATGCAATTTAAGGAAAAAGGTAGATACAGTTTTTCATGTTTCATAAACTTCAGACTTTCTGCAACTATACCATAATTGCATTAGTATGCATTATTCTTAAGTAGAACATAAATTTTAAGCAAATTTTGTACAACGACAAGGGAGCTATAGGTGCAAAAATATTCAGATGTATCTATGTGTCGTGTCAATTTCATTCTCTCTCAGGATGTTTGGTGCGAGTATACAAATCAAGTTATTTAGAATTTTTGAATGGGTATTCTGATCTGACCCTTCCTTTTTCTGTTCTGTGATAGCTAAAGTAGTCATTGAAATGTAAAGACTGGAAAAATCAAAGAAAAAACAAATAATTTATAACATTTTAAGTCGATCTGATTCATCTGAATTGTTCAAGAAGGAAGAATTCCCTGACGAAGAATAATGGATAAAACCTTAGAGAATAAATTAGCAAAAACTCAGTTCACAACTGATTTTGTAGATATTTGTGGAATTGTGGGCCCTTTCATTTCACGTTAGAGCAAAGTGCTTTTAATTGCAAAAGTATGAATTATGATTTTAGCATCAAAGTTTTCACAGTAGGTGTGCTGTGTGCAAACAGGCTACTACCAGTATGAGTGTAGTAAATTAGATAGTGTCCGTCTAGGTAGTCAAGTACTTATGTGTAGATCCACCAGAGGAAGGAGGCCTATGCCATGCCAGCAGTTGGTGGTTGGATTAAGTGGTCTGTTGCTAGTGCTGTCTTCCATTGATAGTGGATGCCAAACCAATGTGTGGTCAGTGGCTGATGATAAAAATGAGGGTTTTGTTGCTGAGGATTTTTGAATTCCACGGAATGCTTGAATTTGTTCTGGAAGTACTTTCAAAAATAGAAAATTGCGAAAAAGAATTACACCAAACATAGGATGGATAAAATCTTTCAGAAATTATTTCTGCTAAATTATTAAACTTTAGTCATGGGGCTACTTTAATGCCTATATGGCAGTTTTCCCTATCTGGTGCAATTTTGACTTTTCTCTGGTTAATGCTCTGTATTTTTACCATAAGTGTTATTGCTACAATGGATTAGTTTGATTTAATATGATATTAAAGTATCCTATTGGCAATCTCCCATGCTCACAGATGAAGGTTGTCTGTGTACTGTCAAATATAATGTATCCATTGTATGCCTATATGAAGGCAGTGAATTCATATTTTCATTCTTACAACATGTCATTTCACAAATGCTAAGATAATATCATTTTCAAATTTTCTATTCTGTGTAAAAATAAGAGATGTTCTGAAAAAAGTTCCACATTGCTCAGTCGGCAATCCTACTAGTCCACTATCGTTGGCAAACATACTTATATTAAACTAATCATTATTACATCTTTGTGTTTTCGTTCCTATCCAGTCAAAGCTGGTCTTCTTTGTCTAATTGGCACTAGTAGGTCCATCAGTCTGTGTATGATGGCCATAATCATGGGCGGACCTATGTTCACGTGGAGGGGGCAGCACTGCACCCCATAAATGATATTTTTATATAGTTAGTCCAATCCAATGTGAAAGGATTATACATAAGTTTTAATATTTGTGCTGTTTATAATCCCAACTAAGTATTGCTATTCCGCTGCAGACCACAAGTTTGATTGGTTGGTTACCAAATAACCATGGAGTACGACTATGAGACAGCCTAATGAGCTTATCGATTAAACCACTAATAGTGGCAGAGTTTGGTTTGTTTTTACACATCATGAAATAATGCTTCATCCAACGCTTCTTGTTCCTTTGCAATAATTTCTCATTGATTCCAAGAATTGTGAATACATTTATTTTTAATTTTCTTTTCTTCAAGCTGTTCTTGTATAGCACTATATCGACTGATAAAAGAAAATCATTTAATAGATGTTTGTGAATCAGAAAACTGAAACAATGCATGTGGAGTGACCCACACTAAAATCAATTATTAAAAATTAGACAAGTGTGTCTGCAGGACACTGGGGCAAGCTTTCAGAGACCCATGTCTATGGAAAGCTGCTTCATGGACCAGATTTTATAGTGTTTAATCTACCTCAATTATTACCCTATTGATAAGGATGACTATAATATTATCAACCTTTCATCTTCCTGCTGGTTTGTCCTCAACCCTGCATGAAAAGAATGAAACTTGGACTTGCTATATTTGGTTATCAGAGATATGTTATATCTAGGTTTCTTTTATTTGAGAAGATTATTTAATCGTTAGGTCTCTCTATTAATTTATAATTTTTGTTTTTCTGTTTGGATTTCTTTTCCGTCGATTGTATTTGATTGCTAGCTTTATGTTATATTTGAATTCAAATTGATAATTGTACTTGCAAATAAGGGAGGTGGTTGAAGAGACACTAAGCACTATAGGGTCCTACACTTTGTTAATGGAGCAACTGCATCACTGCAAATGAAATATTGTACTTGCTACTTAGAGTTAACAATATTGTAGCACATATTAAAAAAAACATGTTTTCTCTCTGGTGATTTGGATATCCAGATTTCACTCATTCTATATCACTCTAAACACAGGTGGGAAGGAGTAGCTCATTTTGCTCTGCATCGCTGGAGTGAAAACTGGAAAAGACCATGTTATGATTGCGTTAACTCTCTGTCTCAAAAACTTGATCTTGTGTCTGTAAATCTTTTACATGTTGCCATTGGGATTATTGGCACTTCTGATCCTAGTTTTCGGAAAGCATGCTTGAGTGCTGCAGTTTCCTTGCCGCCAGATGTTTATGATAGGCTTATTCAGAATCAGAGAAACATTTTTCTCCACTTGATTGATAATATACGAAACAAATGTAGATTCTCAGAAGTGCTGAGTAACATAGAGGTTGCAATTCAGAAAAATAAAGACCCATTTGAGCAAATCCAATGGCTTTGGGTTCTTCAGACGGAAAAAGAGGTCAAAAGTGGATACAGCACAGATAAATTTTCCATTATTGAAGATTTATGCTTTTTGTGTGCTAAACACAATGACAAGTTAGAAGCTTCTTTTTTGAATGTGAAGTCTAGGTTTTGTAGTGAGGTGGTATTTGAGGATGTTGTAACTAGTCACAAGACGCTTCTTCATAAGTATAAAAAGACAAGAAGGCAATATATTAATGGGATGATTTCACTCCATGATAAATTGTAATACTTTTGTTTTATTTTATTTAAATTTTCTGCGCATTGGCAAGGAATTGCTGAATCATATTCCCCTAGTGGAATGCTTGATATCAGTAGCGTCTCTAGACTCATCAGTTTTAGATGTTTCTGTCAACTCTATATAGATTACAAGTTATGTAGGGATGTATTGGGCAAACTAGATGAGCAATGAAAATGAACCATGTCATCGGTTCAAGTATATAAGAAAAACTATTTTTCTCTCCCACATACACAGTGCTGTCAGTGCATTACATTTATATACTGATAAGAACTAGAGTACATGTCTCTGCATAAATCTTTAACAAATCAAAATTAAAACTGCAGTCTATGGTGTTGGATGTTTAGGAGTTGGATGAGTTGTTACTCCATGGTAATCTGTATGATAGATAAGATCATGAGGACTGTAACTGTTGCTGGTAATTTCTTGTGTTGTGAAATCTGCTTTGGAAGGGGTACTTTCCATTGCCTCGTCTGCTACCTGCATTTTATACACCCATGTTCCAGAAAGAAATGGAAACAATAAGGCAAGAGGGGCATGGTGGACTTGAATTAGTCGAGGAAAGAACACAGTCAAAGGATATCTACTGATGGATGAAGATTGTACGACTATTATTCTGAATTTACTAAATTGGCTTTAAAATACTCATCAGAATATGAGTCGTTCGATTTTTATCAAATGTTCGAGATCCACGACTGCTTGATTGCATAAAATCCAAGGTGTATGAACACACTAAGGAGAGGGAGAAGACTTGCAGTCAAAATTTGATTTGTAGTAAGTTGCCTCTTATTGCTTTTCTTTTCACTATTTACTCTTTAAGATGATTAAGTAGAGATAAACATACCTGGGTTTCATGATATTTGTGGTCATGCCCAGGGGCTGGCATGCTCAACTTCCTTGCTGGCATAAAGTCTAGAGAATAGCTATAGCTTGTGTGTTGAGAGATGGAATACAAAGAGAGTGCGAAAAGGCAGTATAGAAGAAAGATGGAAGAACTCATCATGTGATGAAAATCAGGTTTGCTTGCTACCATAGGGGAAGTTGTTGATTGCTTCAAAACATTATATAGAAGAGCATGGAAAGTGCATTTCAAAGGGAAGTGATGGAGGGAGGAAAAAAAAATGCAATTATTGATTAAGGAGCTGGGAAACATGTTTTGACCTGTGTGCCCACAGTTCTAGTGCTTATGTTGGAATGTTCTCTCTCTCTCTCTCTCTCATGATATGATATGATTTAGTGAAATAGGTCTATTCTCTCCCTGTAAACAAAGAAAATAAGTATTGTTCACATGCATGTCTCATGCCAAATGAAACCATATTGCTACATCATCAGCTCATGTCTTGTCCTCAACAATAAAGATTGGTTGTGATATGTCATCCTTTGGCTGCTATATTTAAGTGATATCTTACCCTCTCTAAATATCTCGCACGTTTTGTTTGTATCTTTATCCATTTGTTAATTGCTTGGATTTAGTCAAGGCCTACCTTCTAAACTTAGAATCTCCCATCCTTTCAACTATTGTATGCCTCAATTATTTTTCATTTTTAATAGGAATAAGTGTCCAGCAACTAACTATTGGTTCTACACTTGCACTTGGTGACTCAGTTCTATTTGGTGTAGAAACTATTACTTCGTTTTGACAATTGGTTTAGTTTTTTATCTAAATCTAGCAACTAAATGACACCGGTGAAGTGGTTGCAGTGTCGTTGAATTTGGATGTAAAATTCACCTGGATTCACATACATCTAGATGCTATAGTTCTGCAACTGTTGTACAGGATCTCAGTTCCAGATATGTCAAGAACCAGACTAACCCAAGAGGTCAAGTTGGTGAATGATTTCAATCATCAAGAGACTCGCAATAATCAATGCAAATAAAGCATAATATTCAATCCACAATTATGTATGTCTAAATTGAGGAGCAAGATTGATCGGATCATGTTATGTTTTTGTCTATATCAAATGTAATAATTAGTAACATGAAACAATGATATGGGAACACTTCCCCTAATTTGATGTTTAAAAATGAAGTTTGAATCAAAATGGAAGCTCTGAACAAGTGCATGATAAGGAAACAAAAACTGTTTGTCTTTATTTGTTAACCATGATATAGATGCGAAGTACCCACACATGCTTTAATGGTGACTAATTTTTGTCTGGGGAATCTAGTTGACCACATTTAGCGATATCTTTACTCTTGACCACATATTTCTATCTACAAGACTCTTGAGACCATGCTTAAGGAATTTGAGTCGAGTTGAAAAGCATGTGTTTGATCTCCTCTTTTCTAACTTTTGACACTGTGATGTAACCTTCAATCTAAGCAACTTACAGCTTTCCACGCCATTTCACATTGAAAGATGAAACATCAAAGACATCAATTGTACAGTTTGGGTCTACACCACATGGACCAAATTAGAAGCCGATTACCTAACATGGTCCGAAGATAGGAAAGTAGCAACAATACACGAGCCCTCATGGCCCAAACTGTATTAATCAACTAGTAAAATGTCACTGATAAATCTTATGTTAGCAACATTACTTTTTGGTGCTGATAGTGAAACAAGGATAAAATATTTTTTTTAATCATTTTTGAACGGATAATTTTTTTTTTATAGAAATTTTCTTTTTTCACTCTTAATTCTTTTAAAAAATCTTTAAATTTTGTTGGGATTGACTAATATCGAGGTGTATTTTACACGTTTAGGTTAACCAATTCGAAGATATATTTTTGTGTATTTCAAAATATTAGGGGTAAAATAAAAACACCATTTTCTTTGGGTTTGGTTGAGCTCTCAACATGTGATTTTTACATCAGACTCGAACCAAACCAACTCGACTAAGGGTTCGCAGTTCATAAAATAAAATAAAAATTTAAACACTTGAACATCTCAAAAATTATATCACAATATATTATTCAATAGTTAAAATATATCTTCAAATACAACAAAACACTTAAATCAATTAATTAACAACAAATTCTCAAATAAAATCCAACAACAAATTTTAACTATACATTAATAATATATATATATATATATGTCACCTTAATAGATTTACGGATTCAAAAATGTTAAATCTATCACCTCAACTGAATATATTTCGAGTTAAATGAGTTGATTCGGATTAAACACAAATTTAAATAAATTAAATCAAAATATAAATTAAATTAATTTGAATAATCTAATTCGCAGATTTATTCGCATATATAACCTAATTCTATGCATTCTATTTGCTATTCAATTGGCAAGAGCTTCTTTCAACTAAGAAAATCTTGTGAGTTGGGCTCAATTTTTGTTACGGATAACATAAAAAGTAATAAGAAAAAATTGAGCCAAATATGGGACTATTACTTTTCATATTAGGAGTCTTTGTTTTCATGTTCTTCTTTGGTAGAGTTTCTTAGGAGGTAAAATCCCTGTAGTTTATGAGATCTTAGTTGAGGTACATCCATAAATAAGTTGTCATTAAAATTATGAAGATACCAATTCTACGATAATTTTAATTATTAATGATATGATGCAATTTTTTTCATAAAAAAATTGTTCTAATCACAAATCTAAGCAACATAACTCTTTTATTATCAATTCACTTTCACTCGCTTCTAATCAAAATAAATTTTACAAAATTAATATAATCAAAAAGTAATTTTTGTAAACACCAAATAATTAAAGTGTACATTTTGACTATTCTGATTTTTTTTTAACCTTATGTCCAACATGAGATTGGGTAGATGACAGTTATAGAACATACAATAATTTTTTGAATTATTGTAGTATAATTATAATTATTAAATTATTGTAGTATAATTATAATTATTAATTAAAATTTGATATTTTGCATCCACTAACTCAACTTTGTAGAGACATAAAATACGGTAATTATCGTTACTCTAAAGTTTTCAACAATTTTTTTTAAAATAATCAAAAAATTACAAACAGAAAAAAACTGAAATTAAAAAAATACATTTTCTCTTTTAACATAAATTCCAATTGTGTGTGTTGTGAATTCATATAGAGATATAAATTTTTAACTCATAATTCAATAAATTAATTCTCTATTAATTTGAGTATGATTTCATGTCATTTAAACTCAACCACTAAATTTGAACCAAACTATTATATATTATTTCATATTATTACAATAGTGTTATTTTAAAAAAAAATGTTGTATTTAATTTTTTTTTATATATACACTATTTTTTTTCATTGTGTTTTATATACTCATGTTGTAAAAATAAAATTTATGTAATTGTTTTAATAGTATAAAATTCAGTGTTTGGAAATATTTTTTTATAGATTTTTTAAAATAAACATTTTAATTTTTAAAAATGGCAATATAATTAACCAAATCATCATCTATTATTCGAATTTTATGAAAAAAAATGTCAAAAAACTCAACTAAATTAGCTATTTTTTATGTTCAAATTTTCTCTATAAAAGAAAAATGAACCAAATGGATATGTTGCCCAAGTAGCTTCGTGTCTCTCAAATTTGTGCAGTTACACAATTTGATTTCCTTTCCTACATTGTTTTATTTAAAAATATTTGTGTATTTACATTTTAAATTTACAATTCAAAATTCTAATATATAATAAAATACTATATTTAATTTATCCAACTAAAATTTTAAAAAATTTGTCACCAAATTTTTTTATTCAAACCCTGAACCAGACTCTTGAATCTGCTGCTGGTAAACACTAACCAAAACATAATGTGGATGTAGAAATTAATGTAAAGAATTATTTCCTCATATTTTGCAATCACCTAGATAGTTCTCCTATCCTATCTATGTCGACATTAAGAGAACCATTCAACAACCCATTGGAAAAATTACTGAGTAGTATGTGGCTGAAGAGTAACCACGGCAAAAGCAAAACTCAATTTATGAAAATTTAAATTGGCAATGACAATGTGGATATCATTGAAATGTAATTTTTAAGGGGCTAGTGAGTTGTGGGGGCAGGGTTAATAATATAGTGATGAAGAGACCTCGTTTTGATTAAAAGTTGGTACCATTGATATAGTTATTTTTTTATGAAAATGTCAAAATGAAATGGTAGCACCATTGCTATTTCTAGCTCGGCACTATATATTGGCTGCCGTACACGTTGCCGCCTACATTGAAAGCGTATAGTTAGCTTCAAACAAACCATTGCTGCTATCTTTACACTCGATCTAACTATAGCTATCATTACATAATGTTCCAATTAATAATTAATATTATTCTTTTTAGAATATAAAAATATTTCAATCTATTAAATTATTAAAGATTTTTTATTTTTATTATAATTATTTATAAAATTATATTTATGAATATAGTATAAATTTTTATTATTATGAGCAAGGCGTTCAAAATATCCTCCGATCTTATCTCTATTTTCAACACCGGAGATTTTCTCCTTCTTCTCCTTACAACATATTTTTATATGTCAATATAAAATATTATATTGTTTTTAGTTTTATTTTTTTGAATAATAAGAGTAAGAGTAACGTGATAGAAGTGTAATTACAGAAAACAATTAAGAAAAATAAGAGTATTTACAAAAATCGATTATATTATTTCTCCTAATATATAAGTTAGAAAAAGTGTCATTTATTCGTTGTATTTTTACATTTGTATGCGACTCCTTAATGCCAATCAACTATAAATGATGAATTTTTATCAATATGCACTCATTTTATAGACTCAGTAATTCTCCAAAATTTTAATTAAGATTTACAAATTAACTTTAATATAGTATAAATTTAAATTCATGATTCCGATGTCTGCAATATTTTATATCCAGATATATGAATAGTCCAAACATTTGAATTTTGATATACTATTTATAGGTATTTTGTCGTTTTATGTTATTAATTTGAATGTTGCGAGTTTATTTGCAAATCATCTTTTGTGGTTTTAACAATTTTAGATTTATGTTGTATCAATGCATTCTATCAATGAGTTTAATTTGTATGCACTTTTAGTATAATTTTTTTTACATAGTTGACAAATCATAATCAATTATATGAGTGACTTTATAAGTATTTATAACAAAAATCAAATGTTATTAATGATCTAATGATTATGATTCACTGACAATGTACAAATTCTTTACACCAATAATATATATAAATTAAATTATTTATAAATTTAAATTAATGAATATTGAAAAAAAATAGTAAATGTAACTGTTCATTTTCCATAAACAAAATTAATGATTATTTTCCTTGGTAAAAACAATTATTAAAACTATAAGTTTAATTTAGGTTTTGTGAGTGGGGACTATTAAGACTATATGATCACACAATTATGACCGTTTAAGGCAAAATTCTCACACGATAAACATGTTATTAGCACCTTTTGGTATACTGGAGTTTTCGTCCTCATATCCATATTTGTAAAAATGATGTATTCGAGTTCATCTCCAACAAAAAAATCTTATACCTTCAATGCACTTATAGAGCATCTACCCGTATATCATCATCTGTAGAACAATAAAGAGAAATTGAAATTGAGAAGAAGAGAATAAAATATAATATTCTGAAAAACAGAGAATGATTATTGATCTTGACCAAGAATGTTCTTGGTTTACAATTTATATCAAACAATTTTAACTGGAACTACCAAAACTAAATTATAATTTTCTTAACTATCTTTTACATTTTTAACTGATTTTTAACAACTCCTAATATTCATTTTGAATTACATTTAACATTATCTAAAATTTGACTACGAAAATATTAAATAACAAAAAAATAATATCAAAATTCAATTAATATATAATCTAAAAATCTTTCAAATCAATTTATAAATTATTATAAATGAAATTATTTAGTCAAATTAAAACATCCAATTAAAATATCAAAGTCAAATATATATATATATATATATTTGCGCGCGCGGGGACCCAATAAACACTTTAATATCTATACACCTTGTGGATAACTACTTGAAATTGAACTCGTACCTATACTCATGGCAGATGTTTACTCTATCCAATTCTTGTAATTTTTGCAGGTGTTTATAGGTTTGAATCCAATATTACTATCTCTACATATTATACATGATTGTTAATTTATCCTTCTTTATACACCACCATATGTTTGATACCAACTTCATGAAAAATTTAATCAAGAACAATACTCATATTAGCCTTTTGACAATTTAGACGAGACCTAATTTAATTCCTAACAAAAAAATAATATCTAACAATTATATACAAGAGATACATTAACTCCTGATAAATAATCATTTCTAAATTAGTCATTTAATAATTACATACAAAAGACACGTTAATTATTATGTTAAATTTACCGTCAATATTTTTTTAATTCCTGGCCATTCATCCTCTGCATTGTTCTTGAGCACTCTACAATATTCTACATGATCTGAAAAGTAGTGTCTTTATCAGAAAATATTGTCAGTAACTACCTAATCGAATTTTAATAAAATTTAATTGAAAGACTAATACTAATTTTGCCCAAATAGTCAAAAACAATTTAGCCAAAAAATAAAAAAATAAAAAGTTCGATTGGGTCTAATGCCCACGAGAAAAAAGAGATAATACATAAATTAATTTGATACGAGCTTGTCATGCAAAAAGTTTATATAGTACAAGAGGATCTACGTCCTTCACGCATAACCTATGACAATGCCATCAATGTATCACCTATAACTCCTTAACAAGTTATTAATCGAGGGGAGTTTGCAATTATACTCCTTTTCTTCTTTTGGCCGTAATATGTAGGAATAAACATTTTAGATTCTTGTCTACTTGTCGTCTTTCATGCATGTGGAAGTTGCAATTGTTACAACTTACAACTAGGCGTAGCTAGCATAATTATATTTAAGGCAGTTGCTTGAGTGGGGATCACTTTCTTCAATTCCACCGTCTTAAACTGGCAACACATACATGACAAACAAATAAATTTTGATTATAAGTATCTCATTTGGGAAGTCTACAATTTTTAACAAAATAATTATTAATTGTCTAGATTTTAATGATAAAATAAATTTAATTTATTAAATTATGAATTTTTTTTTTGAAACAAAGATATTCATTCATTTAAATACGTAGAACATATTGAGAATCGTACAAATTTAAATCTGTTAGAATCATAAATGATGAATCTGCGAATAAACTCAAATATATAGGTTAATAGTATAAAACGGTTAAATGCATAAAACCTATAAATATAATAAAATTTAGATGTTCGGAATACCTATGTTTTCAAATTTATAATATTTACGATGTCAAAGTTATTAATTGAATCCAAATTAGATCAAAGCTACTCTACAAATTTGAATCAAACGAATGTTGTACCACGATAGAAAATCAAAACAATGTTGTACTAATATGATGAAATCACATAAAACACGAGATAACAACTAAATATATATATAAATGACTTATTTAGATATAAAGGGAAGAAAAAATAATTTAGATGAGTGATTTCAAGCCAAAATTGGTCCTAAATCACTCTTCTTTTGTGGATGAAGACGAAGAAGAAAAAAATGAATGGAGCCACCAATTTATAACTAGTAATTCGTTCGGTAGCCGATAAATTGAGATATAATAAATAAAAATATATTAATAGAAAATATAATTAATAAAATTTATATTTAACTTATGATATATAAAGACAAAAAATATATAATAAGAGTATAAAGGTAGTTCATTAAAAGTGTATACAATCTTAACAATTCAATCTCCACAACGTAATATATAATTTTGAAATCAACGACAAATATATATTACACATAAAATATTTAATAGAAACAGAACTTCCAGCCCTACTTGCCTTTCAATGTATAAATGGTTAAATAAGTTTTTAATTTGTATAAATTTAGAAATTTCGTTTTTAATCTTCGTAAAAGAATCACATTTTTTAATTCATATAAAATTATTTCACAAGTTGTTTTAGTCCTTCTTAAAATGAAACATCTTTTAAAATTTAAATTTTTGAATGATATTTTGTAAGCAAGCATGTTTAGAACATTATTAAAAGTTCATATACACAAATTTAGAATTTTCTTAACTAGGATGAATTAAATGAGTTTTTTAAATGTCATTTGTCAAGATAAAAGTACTAAAAATATGGACTTAGAAATCAAATTTTGAGATTATTTTTTGTTGAAAAACTTTTTATATTATTGTAAACATGTTTAAAAAAATTATTCAAAAATATATATATTAATATTTCATTAATAATTAAAATTACTTATATAATAATTTTATAAAAATTAAAAGGTATGATTTATTTTTTTTTTTACAGAAACTAAACTTATTATCTAAGCAATGTATCAAATATTAGCATGAATTTGCCCTTTCCTTAGGTAATTGTACGGGCACATATAATTGATTTCATCACATTTTAGCCGTTTCTGGAATATTTTGACAACTGAATATTAAAAAACTATAATTGATCACTGATCAGTATGGTCCAACCTCAATAAGTACCAATTGTATAACAGTGCGTAAAAAATTAAATTAGCCCAAATCACTATTTTGTGCATTGGGTTGGGGGGAGAATATGCACCACTGATTTTAAACAAACAAACAATCTTAAGTCACAAACTTAAAATCAATGGTATCCTAAACAAAACTTAAATTCAATGGTAAAGATGTTTCCTGTAACATTCAGCAAGTATATGTTTCTTAAGAACATGTAATGCAATAGTAAATTTTTTCAGTTTGGGTCTCTATATCAACGAATCATGTTGCTACATCATTTTCTGTCTCAAAATTAACCCTGTTGTATTTTGCTAACATAGCCTTAGTGCTTGTCGTACACGACATAGATGTATTCCATTTTTTATAGATGCATTCCATTATATGTGAAATAAGAAAAATGTTTTGTGTACACCTCATTAGATATATCACTTTGAGAGAAGAGATAGAACTAAAATAAAGTGATGTTATAAATGTGATAAAGAGAAATAGAAAAAAAATGAGGTGTTGAATTAATGTAAAAAAATTTAAAATAGACTTGTATTATTGTTTGAGATGTAATTAAAGATGAAAATTGTATTTGCACTTTTATACAATAGTCATCCGCTAAATTATATATATATATATATATATATATATATATTCGCACATATATCCATTTAAAGAATATATTCACAAATATATTTTTTAATTAAAAAATTATTTATATACAATTTTCTTTTTACAATTATGTGAAATTCTTTCCCTTCTTTTATCAACACAAAAAACAATAGGCAAAATAAATCATTAATTCTTTCCGTTACATGAAAATATGTGATTGATCCTTTAACCTTATTTTGTATGAAGTTAATGTTTTATGTTTGTAAAAGTTATAATATTGAATTATTTTTAGTTATAACCTCATTTGAATTATTTTTAGTTAGAGAATTTTAAAATTGTATTATGAATTTTGTTATCAATCGTATAAAGAACAACATGATAAGTTTTCATGTGATTTTATGATATGTAATAAGATAATTTTGCGTTTAATTTCAATAAATCTAAAATGTCTCTCATTCGAATTTTCTCTTATTTAATTATTTTTCTAAAAGTTGATTGAAAATTTATGTTCTTGTGATTATTGCAATCAAAATCCTTTAGGAATTACATGAGTTTATTGAAGACATTTACAAACATAAAAAACAAACTTGACGATAAAAGAAAGATAAATAACTAACTTTAAAAAAAAAAAGAATAAAAAAAAACTAATATTTTATTTTCGTGTAACTTAAAAGATCACACGATGTAGTTTGTCAAAATAATAATACAACATAATAATTTCATTAATTTACAAACGGTTACAAAAATATGAGGTTCAAATACAAATACATCCGCATTTGTATCAATTAATTGAGGAACTGTCAAAATATCAAAAAAAATTTCGTGAGTACCATTAAGCTATATACTAATAAATATATTTTAAAGGTAGAACGTTACTTCAACATAAAAATAAATTGTTTCAAAATTTAATTTTCAAAGCAATAGTCTTTGTTTTTTCATTTGTTGTTTTAATTAATACTCTTATGTACAATATCCAAATAGTATATTTTGCATTCACGATAATGTAAAATCAACTAATTGTTAATAAAAATAATTTAATAAAATTATTATTATCTTTTTTCTTTTATCTCAAAAGACTATATCTGACTATGATGAATTAGCTAATATAGTTTTCCAAGTGGCAAACAATATGATAAATTAAAATTCATCAAAAAAATAATGGAAGTTAGAAATATATAATTAATTGAATAATAAAAATAAAAGAAACACCAAAACTTATACATACTTTTATATATAAGGTATAGAGTAGAGAAACATAATAATTTTTTATTTATATAAAAAATTGATGTAATATTTTATTAAAATTTATTAAAACTAGTAAAGTTTTCATTTGGACTAAAACCATATTAAACGTCCAAATATATATTAATTTTAAAATTATTTTTATTAATCAATCAACTGATTTAAATAATAATCCTATGATAAATATTACTAGAAAGTTGAAAATCACAGCTAAAAAAAATGTTTTTTTTGTTTATTTATAAAACATAAAATTGAAGGACTACCTTTGCTTTTTCTTAGGCCGACCATCGTAGGCTAAGACATGACGTATTTGAATTATATATACTATACAAACAAATAAATAATAATCATAAGAAATTAAAATGAATTAAAAAAACAAATTTGTCAATGGGAAAAGTTCAGGTTTTCCAAACGTAGTCATAAGTCAAGTCTAACGCATATGTTTTACTTCTCCACTATATGATCATTATTCGTCATTAATAATTAGTAGCATAACCACTCCATATATTATATGGAACACATTATATTATTTTTGTGTGTGATGAAAAACAAGTCTACCAATAATAACCGATTAAGATTGAATGATTTCCAATATGACCAAGACCAAATTAAGCCAACAATAAAATCTGTATTAAATCCACCTCTTCCCATAAAACCCCAACTTTACCAATGATATTTTTTACTATCATTTTCCAACATACACAATTTCAATTCCTTCATTTCCACCTTACTTTCTTTCTCTTTCTCTTTCACTTTTTTTTTTTTTTTCTTTTTTCATTTGTTCCTTTTTAACAACCAAAGTATAACAATGGAAAATGATCATGAATATTGTAATACAGGGCTATGTCTTGGATTAGGAATGGGAGGACACGTGGCAAAAAAAGAGAAGAAACAAAAATTAGAAGTGAAGAAACCTTTGGTGGCTTGTTTGGACTTAGCTTTTGAGCTTTGTCCAAAAGGAGAAGACATAAACGTGAATAACAACAATTATAATAGTAATAATAATATTGAAAGATTCAGTCTGGAGAGACAATATTATCCAAATGCAATTACTTGCATCACCGATTCCGATAACAACAACGATCGAAGAAAGAAACTGAGGCTTACAAAGGATCAATCAGCTATGCTTGAGAACACCTTCAAGCTCCATAACACTCTTAATCCTGTAATATTCATTCATTCATACTATATATATATTTTTCTCATTATTTTCTATATTGTCCTTTAACTGTATTTTCTTGTTTATATTTATAATTTTTTTCTATATATAATTATTTATGCGTTAGTTTTGTTTCCATATAAATATATGAAGGTCCAGAAACAATCACTTGCTGACCAATTGAATTTAAAGACTAGACAAATTGAAGTTTGGTTTCAGAACAGGAGAGCAAGGTACGTTAATTTGTGCTTCTTATATGTTACCTTCATTTTTTCTATTAATTATTCATTAATTTTGCTTTATATCATCTGGATACGTAATTTCCTAACTATATTATATTTAATTTCATTTATTTACTTTGTTGAATATATAGTATTGTAATTTTTTTAATAGGCGAAATGATATTACTTAGGTGTATCAGGGGACTCCAATCCATTTACATTCTAGTCATAACCATCAAAACAAAACAAAGTAAAGAATTGTTACACTATTTACATTCTAGTCATAACCATCAAAACAAAACAAAGTAAAGAATTGTTACACTAGTCCACACATTTATAATTTCCTGCCATATGTGTTGCTAACCAGTTCCATGCAATAAATTTTATATATGGCTCAACACCCCCAAATAATAGAACAAAGTCACGTGCATTTAATCGGTGTACAAATATTTTAAGAACTAACATGATATATGATTTGATAAATATGTAAATAAAAAATTATATTAGTATATAAAGAGTATGTTTAATATGCACCTCTCAAAAAGTGATTCAAAGATGAAACCATATTGTTTTTTTTTTTTTAAAAAAATGAATTTGATAATAATATAAAATAAAAAATAAATATAATATTTTATATCTTTAAGCAGCATATATATTTTATTAAATTTTTAAAAAATAACAAGGTTCATTTTCAGATCGAAACCATATTAGACAATTCGATACATTTTATTAAAAAAAATGAACCTCTCTTCGAAAAAATATTATCTATATATATATATATAGATTGATGGTATTATTTAGTAATTTTGATAATATATAACAGGACAAAGTTGAAGCAGACAGAGGTGGATTATGAGTTGTTGAAAAAGCATTGTCAAAATCTAAGCGATGAGAACAAAAGGTTGAAGAAGGAATTGCAGGCATTCAAAGTTGAACAAACACCCCTATGGATTCAACGTCTATCAAAAGTCACTGTGTGCTCTTCCTGTGAGAAACTGTTGAAGCGCAAAGAAGAAAATTAAGAAAAATGGTTTAATTGACATAATGTTATGTTCCAAATTCAACAATTAAAATTAGAGGATGGGATGGAAATTGATAATTAGATACTATTAGATTTCTACCTAACAAACCTAGCAAATACTCCAAGTCCTCACATTTATTAGGTCTATATGGAATTGGGTTTCTTAGACACGTGCAATTAATTAAATAATTAATTAATTAAGTAGGTGCATAGCTCTCTTATTTATTTAATATATCAAAATTAATATTAAAGTATATCTTAATTACTAAACTCGCACACTTTTTTAAATATACAAAAGTAGATAAATTTTTGAGTTCGAAACTAAACTTCTATGTATCAAAATTAATACTAACTCACCATTTAGTTTAAAGGTTATGTTATTTGATTTAACGAAGCTATGCCACATACATAGTCAGTGTACCGATAAGAATAATCGTTTGAATGGTTGAAATTCAAAGAAATCAAACAATTCCCAAAGTCAATCCACTGATTAGTAACTAGATTAAAGGTTGGAATAATGAATCCGATCTATTTAGATAGGATTTTGTTTTATATTTGTCACCGATTTGATTCAATTAATCATATATGAACCACTATATATATTCTATATAAAAACTAGGTTCTTGATATCTTTCTTTAATGGTTTGTGTGGTCCTAAGAAAGTCTACCGAAATTTCGTTATAAATTTATTGTTGACGTGTTTTAAATTCTACATAGTAACTATTTCTCTTCATTCTACATGGAAAAATGGTCTTAGATTTAACGTATAATTACTGATTTTTCTTTGTAAAAAAAACTGATTTTTCTTAATCAAGCAATAATTAGAAGAAAAAAAACTTACAGTTTATAAAACGGGTTCAATACAAATACAATGAAAGATTATGATAGCTAAATTAATTATTATTTCCTAATATTCTAATTTCTTTATAGACTAAATTATTCTTGTATAATTCTGGAGACCAATCTTTCAAAATAACTAAATTATTTTATTTGTGAATTGATATCTCCAAACTTTTTTTTTTCTTCGTATAAGTCGTAAGAAATCAAACCGAATCAAATATGTTGGTTTTAATGTTCCTAAATAATTAATTAATTATACTAGAAATTAAAAACTTACTATATAGAGTTTATCGGCCAAGTTAGTCACGCGGATTAAGAAGGCATATACTAGAATTGCATTGCATGATAAGTCCCTAACACGGCAATACCATCCAATCAAGAACAAATGTTTCTAATCTATAAAAATTAGGATTAATTTATTGTGTTTTTGTCCATGTAATACGAGTGAAATTTAGCTTTAATTTCTTTATAATATACATTATTTTTAATTATACTCCTGTAATTTGAGATTCTCCTTTAGTTCCCAAATCAATTTAACATTCCAAAAGAGTATGTGGCACGGACATATGTCAAAAATTATGGTGAGTTGGGTTAATAATTAAAAATGTACTATTTACTTACTTTATATTGTCATAAGAATTCTTCAAATATGATAATGATATGTGTCGAACCCCATTTCCCATTGTGCAAGATTTTGAGACAGGTTGAATTTTTAATTTTGACGAGATTGATATTTCTTGGTATTTAAGCAAAGTACACTGTTCAATACCCTTTCTTTACACACAAAAATTTGACTTTTGTTCATGTAATGATCTTATTTTTAATTTAGATTTCTAGTCGAGTCAACATTTTCCGTTTCCAATTTTTAAATATTTTACTAAAAATTACATTATTTTTTTTTTCTTCTTGTTTTACATTTTTTTAACACAATGCTTTTCTTCCACGCTAATAAAACAAGACCCACACTAATAAAGAGATCACGGGATAAGAGAGTCTTTACACAAAATCATAAACAATGATGGTGGTCATTGGACACCAATCATTTGGTCATCTCTTTCATCAGCTTCCACCAACTCCATTGCACTTCAATTTAATAACATCAGCAAGATTTTGATGTGGGTCATAATGGTGTGAAAGGCTCCATTGCTTCATGGAAAATGTGAATATGAAAATTCCTAAAATACTGTGGAAGATTATCATTCTTGAATAGTCGTGTTGATCAAATTTAATTCTAACGGTTACTAATAATAGTAATATAGCATTGACTATTTCAAAAAAAATAATAATAATAATTTAGCTCTTTTTATTATTAAGTTTTACTCCATACTTCTACAATTATATCTATACCTCACAAATTTTTCAAAATGTCAAATTTTCTGGAAAAGACGCGAACATTTAACCCTACCGAAAAACTTTGGATGAAATTTTCTGGAAAAGACGCGTATATTTAACACTACCGGATTGTCATGAAGTTTTCTGGTAGTTACCGGAAAACTTGCCAAAAAGTTTTCCGGTAGTTTTTTTTTTCAAATTTATTTTTAAATTCTTTTTTAAAAAAAATTTAAAAAAACAAAACAAAACTACTGGAAAACTTCATGGCAAGTTTTCCGGTAGTGTTAAATGTTCGCGTCTTTTTTGAAAAACTTTTTTCAAATTTTCCAATAGAAGGTAAAAAAAAATTAATTTGATAAAATAGTAAAAAAAAAGTGAAGGATAATTTTGACATTTTGAAAATTTTGTGGAGGTATAGGTATAATTGTAGGAGTATGGGGTAAAACTTTCTTTATTATATTGTGAAGATCCATGATGCACCTCTCAACAACAAAGTCCAAAGCCCCAAAGAACCACATTGGGCTACCAAGGAAAAACATATTTCAAACGTTTTTGTTTGTGTTAAATGAGATCACTAGTAATGTTCATGCATGTACATTGTTTTCATGTTGTTGACGCTGTACATGAATTCATATAGACATAAGGCATTTTGTTTCAGCCATTCATGTTGATTCGGTATGATACATTGTTCTGATTTGCATGTTATTTTTATCATTTATTACTATTGCTGTGTTTATGCTAATATATAGTGGGTGTTTTTTTATTCTTATATTATGCATCAAAGCATTTTATTAACAATATCATGATAGAATACCTAAAATTCTATGGTTGGAGAATGGTGTTAGAAATCGATTTCTTGCTACCTTTAAGGGTGAAGATAATATGAATGAAAAGGTCATTTTTAGTAAAAAAAAAAAAAAATTGGATTGGGGAAGCATATAATATTCCAAATGGAACATTAATTTCATTTAGCTATTTTAGTTTTGGTTGTTTCAGAATCTATATCCCTATGAACACACGAGGACAACAATACAGAAAATGGTGTTGAAAACTTTGATGTAGAATTAACTAAAATATTTTCTGGAGAAGTAGCTAAGACCAATCAAGTATATAGTTCTATCAATGGTGATGATGATGAAGCATGTGGATAGTTTGTTCTAGTAGTTTATTAATTTAAATTTGTCTATGTGATCGGGATCTATTAAGACATTTGAATATGTCATAAAATTTATCTTTAAATAGACCAACAAGTTATTCGACCAAAACATATAAATTGTATAAAATAAGTATAAAAATTAAAATCACTACTAATTAGAGGCATAGGTCAGAAGGGGTCTGAGTCTAACTTGTCTATACAATATAATTTTTTCAAGTGGGAAATGAAACAACCTATGAGATCATGACCCACAAATATTAAACCTCTAAGAACCCAAAAAAGCCACAAATTATACCTTAAAATTCACATAACTTTATAATATCAAAATTTAATCAATGAATAAGCTTATCCAGTGGAGTTCGACATCAAACAACCTATGAGATCATGACCCTAGGGTGAAATGAAACATGATCCTGCTGACTTGATGGGTAGATAATTTAACCATCAATGAAAATGCCTCGCCCACTATTGCATTGATTCTTTCATGTTTGAACAACTATCATAATATAGAATAAAGGGTACACTTTTCATTGTTCTCAATTACCTTTCTTTCTCTTTGTTACTTTCTTTCCCGCACAAAAGGTAAACTTCTTCAGAGAAAGGACTCTTAAGTCAATTCCTTGAATTTGTCTGTTGTAAAACCAAAGTGGCATAAATTAGCTCATTCCATGCATCAGGAACCCCAGGAAGACACCAATGGCTGCAATCCTGCCGCCTTGTGGAGACCTTCTTTCCAGCCATTATGTTCTTGCCATAGACAGATGGGTGGCCATCCTTGCGGAAATTAGTCAGCCTTGTGACGTTTAATAACTTTACTGGAACCTTCATTCCCCGGATCACTTCTTCCACTATCTTCATTTTCAAAGGATAGTTATCCAAGATGGACCCATTGAAAACTGGTTCAGTTTCACCGTTGCATGACCCACCTGAGTCCCAGTCTCCACCTCTGTCAAAGATTCATCAGTAATATGATATGACTTACGGAACCATTAGCAGTGGTGTACAGTTACTCTTTTTTTTTTCTAATTGAGGAATGATAGTAACACACTCTTTATTATTTGATGAAATTTATATGGACCATAGTAGGATTTTACCCAATGATAAAGAGAGTGCTGAAAAGATTGTGCTCACTGCTGAGAGCATGTTGCTACTTGTTAGCATTTCTAAAATCTACTTTTCTCTTCTCCATAATGATGTTGAAATAATAAGGCCTTGATTTCTTTTACCAAATTTAGCTGTTCTAAATTGAAAGGGTGCATTTTAGAAAGAAAAGTATGAAATTATAACTAATGATTTGAAAGCAAACCCAGTGGGTTTTAACAACTTCATGGTTTGCTATATGTGTGATGTGTTTTCGTACAATCTCAGCCATTGATTTCAAGACGATAGTTATAGCTATAATTTTCTCTCTGAAGTGCACTCTTTACTTTAAAGCAGCTAAATAATTTTTACACATTACAAGATCCTCCGTTAAAATAAACTGGAAAAGGGACCAGGAAATTATGCAACAGAAAAATATCTAAAAACATTGATACCTGAAATGAGCAGAAGAGTATCCACGATAGTAAACAATCTGCTTTTTTGGATTGATATTATTGTCTATCCATTCTGCCCAGGTCTTTATAGCCCTTCTGTATGCCTCAGCACCATCAAATTTTGGATATAGATAATTACCTTCTTTATAGTAATTTATTCTGCACAAATTGTACACCGTCACTCTTTTGATAGATAGTTTTATTTAATAGAGTTATGAATATTGTTCCCATTGTTTATTTTTTATAGACAACTTGTTAATTTTAAGGAATGAAAGACACACTAATACATAGCAGTGAGTAAAAACTAATTTAAGAAAAGGGGAAAACAAAAAGTAACAAGATAAACGTGTTACACAACACTGTCCAAATATTTGATTGATAGTATAGTGTCTGTGAACATTCATTGTTGCCAAGAGAAGTTACAAGAATAGGTAAAAACAATTTTGTGCAGCAAATACTTGGATGAATCCTTTTATTACTTAACCTAGTTAGAATTCAATCAAGATGGGGGAGACAGACAAAATCGCAAAACCAGTTTCAAGAATTAAATGTACACAATTTGAATGCATAGATCAATCAAAATATGAAATACGAAATAATTGCATCCTAACCCTCGAGCAGTTTTTCCATGAGCCCACCAGTGCCCGGTGTTGAAGACAAGAATGTCAGCCCTCTTCCAACGGCCAGACGTCTTGTCAATCCGATCTATTGATAATGTAGGATTTGAACTTCCATGTGCATTAATATGAACCCCCTCCCTCACAAGGAAATGAGATCTCACAAATTCCACTGTACAATCATAGTCCTGCTCAAGTGTTCCAAAATCTTAGCATGATGAACTGCAGTGTGTTCCACATTTTATTTTCACAGGGAAATGATGCAGTACAGCTGCCCTGATCATTTTGTAAGCATTTTCATATTTCACATTACTATCAAAAACACTACTCCCTCCATAACAAAATATAAGCAAATATTGACTTTTTATGTCCTATTCAATGATAGTATACCAAAAATGTCATTCATAATTAATGACTCTTTCCTTTATGCAGTTAAATGAGATGGGAGTGATTTAGGTAATGAAAATGAACTTTTAAATGAGATTAACAATAATAGATATGAATAGCTAATTATCTTAATAAGTGTGTAAGTAGTTAATTTTGCTTATATTTTCTTATGGAGAGAGTACTTCATAAGAAGTCGTGAACTTATAACTTCAAAGAGAGATGAATTCAAAGTTCATTTTCTGGGAGAAGAGACAAACTTATGTAATAGCACAAGCTGGATTTAAATTTCTCAACAATTTTTATTGCAGCCAATAAAACCTTGAAGAGACAAACTTACAAAGAAAGTGAAAAGATTTTTTTTTCTAAAAAAATAATATAAAGTAGGTCATGTAATTGGTACTTGGAAGAATCTAAATATGCAAGGAAAGAAAAAAATTTACCACAAATTTGAAAACAAAGTAGCCTCTTCCTTTTGTTATTTTGTGACCATGTATCTCATACATTTTGCTTTTATTGTGTAGGCCTTCACGAAGTATGCACAGAATGGACTCAAATTGGTTTCGGTTCATAGAATCTCCTATCAGCATTAGTCTTTTACCTTTCAGTCTTACCAAAAAGTCCTTGGCACTAAACCTACAGTAACATATGAAAGTGATCAGAGAAGATATGAATAACTAATTTTCCAGTAAACTTCTAACAGATGAAAAGTAGAGGGTAGCTGTTTGATAAACACTTTTACAACTTCATGCAATTAACTGTCATATCATGGTATAGATAAGGCGATGCCTTCTGTCAACAGAAAATCAAAATTTGAACATTTGACGAGAAAATATTGTGAAAAAGAGCCAGACAAATGCCGCAAGGTCCAATCAGCAATGCCTACAGTTCAACAGGAAAGACTAAAAGTAACCAGTGGTAGCTTCACCACCGTATTCATCATTATTGGTCTGTTTCACGTCTCTTGAATGAAGCACCCAACTTCAATGGAATTTGAGATGCTCTAAGTATGCATAATGATTTATAATTAACCAATATGTTCAACTGTTGAGAATTGAGATTAATGTAAATGAGATGGTCAAAACTCAAAACTACTAAACAAATAAATGAGGAAAAAATTGAGTTGCCATTTAGCAAATGACACAAATTGCAAAAGAGCCATAATGCAATAGTTGTTACTTTATGTTGATATTAAAAATGGATTGAGCTAATGAAATGGCTTTCAATGTTGTCCAATATCCCCCCTTTTTTTCAAAAATCTCTTCCAAATAATTTTTCGATATAGAAGTGCGCTGTTTGGAAGTGCCACCCAACTAGGATAGTTTTTTCATTTCTATAGTTCAATTATGAAAGACATTTGTTCAGTAAATGAAAACAAATTATCCTGTAATACGCCGTATGTCTTATCTATCTAAATTCTCTCTTTATTTTTTTCTATCTAAAGTAATATGCTTCTTTATGTCAGGTTGAGTTTCCTCACCATATCAATATAGAAGCTATGTTTGAAATTTTTTAAAAACGATTTCACAAGATTAGAAAGATTTCTAGAAATAGAATGGATACTTCCTGAATTATTGCTACAAAAAACCAGTAGGCATAACAGGAACACAGCTAGCTAGTTGAACATGATTTTCAGTTTTCACGGGTACGGGTATCATTCCAGGAGGCTGGAGCACTTCAATTTAAATTAGCTTAAAGCTAAAGTCATGATACTAAATATTCATTTTTCTTTAATCACCTAAGAGCTTTGCACCACAAAAAGCTTCCATTTTCTCTTTACCTTTGTTTCACTAGCTTTGTCTACAACAACCAAAGTTGTTCCTACTAGATGAATCAAATTATGTCATAATGTCTTATCATGGATAAACCATTTAAATCAAAATCCTTCTTAATGGTTTGACTTACAGTTTTCATATCAGACTATCACTTATCCAGTCCTCCCTCTTTAGTGGAACTTTTACATATCTTCTTCATTTCAGTCTAAGGCTGTGTTTAATAATGCCAATAAGCTAGCTTATAAGCTTGTTTGATAAAATTATGTGTGTGGTAAACAAGCTTCTCTCACTAGCTTGCAACTTTTCTTGAGATGTTATTTCAAGTAACGTTTGAACTTATAGCTTTTGGCATTTTCTTCCATTTTTAACCTTGTTATTTTAATTTTATTATTTCTTTACCCTTATGTCAAATAAAATAACTACCCACTCACTCAAAACTTCACCCACATTATTGTTAAATATCAATTCACCATATCAGAAATTAACGTGCAACTAGAAAAGATAAGCTAAGGTAAAAAGACAAAATTTACCAACAAATAAAAAGGTGAAAGTATTTGCTCAAATGCTAGCTAGAAATAGTATGTAAAACAATCCAAGATGCAAGAAAAACAAGAAGAAAGAGTAATGTACCACACCACACCAAATTCTCGAGAACCTTAGACTAGAAAACTCCTTATGCCACGAATAGTACTCTTATCATTCCTTTTTAATTGTCGTTAAGACTTTCTACACATACCAAAACAACCAATAAATTGTTACTTTTGATAGAATTATTTATTTTCTTTCTATAATACCCTTTATCATTTATCATCTCATTTCATGTATTACTTTCTCTACAGTAAATAATTAAGGATATTATTGACAAAACAATAATTAATGTGGCATTAAACTTTGAAAAGGACAAATAAATATGAAGAAAAAATTTCTACAAATACAACAATTAAAAAGAAACAGAGGGAGTACAATACAATAACGCAAAATTGACGACGGAGCTACATGGTAGCATCTCGTTCTCGGGCTTGAAATTGACGATAATGCCACATACTGTATCATGCAATTTACAAGTTATAAGTTAATTAATGAGAAGCAGAAAACATTTTAAGAAAATAAATTGTATGGAGTAGAGGATATGGTACGAACATGGAGATGATTTTGACGCCATGACTTTCGCTCCTCGACAAGGAGTCTTGAGCAATACTAGACATCCTCTCTATTTCTCTCCCCCTTTTCTATTCTTCTGCAACGTTTCTTTCTAGAACCTACACTCATGAAGGGACACAAGTACTGCCGGAAGACATTTTCAGAAGTCTTTTAGGAAGCACAACGGAGAATCGGCAGAGGGAAGATGGAGAAGGTTGGTTCAAGTAGATTCTCCATTTACACAAGATACCGAAGTCCTCCAATTAGAGTTGTTGATTTGACTGAGATTAACGATTAAGGATGATTGTTATCATTTCTATACATAAAATAAAATATGTCATTTCATATTTACAACAGCCGCATTTACCAAACATTTTTCATTTCAATCAGCTAACTTTTATCTTATAGCAGCTTAGTTTTAGTAAATAAATTGAGACAAGATTTTAACTTCTTTTTCCATTACAAGTGCCACGACACTTTTCTGCATAAGGCTTTTGTTTCTAATCCTATCTTGTCCTATGTGATCACTGATTTATTAATAACATTCCAACATTAAACTCATGGATTTGTATTGTCTAGTACTTAATCCAATACAGCATTGTGGTAAAATTTTCTTTAAAAATTTTAACAGCCTTCTCTGATGCATTAAATCTTAACAAAGACAAGCTCAACAACACATTTTGATTTTAAAAAATTTGTTTAACTCTCAAGCTGTTCCACTCGCAGATTATAAACCCAAATCAAGTGAAACTTTCACGAATCATCACCTATAAATCATTTATGCAATAACGCCATTTAACAAATAGTAATGTTATAGCCCTAAATCAAACCAAGTTACTTCAGTCCTGTTTAGCAACATAACATTTATGGTTGAACAAATGATGAAATATTTAGTAATAAATAATAATCAACTATAAAGAGGCATGGAACAAGAGAAGGAAGGACCTGGGAAGATCACAGTCATGAGGTTTCCAGCGCCATTTGGTGTAGTGAGTGTCATTTCTTCCATTGATTTTGCAATCATAAGCTTCGTCGACGTAAGGGCAAGAAACTGGTTGGTAAATCGGGTAATTTGGATCCTCCACCCACGTTCCGGTGTACAAATCGCATTCCTTCAAAGGTGGAATTGCATTATCAACCTTGTTCGTATCGGTAACAGCAACAGATTCATGGTGAGAGACAGTTGCAATGGGAGAGTGTGGTTGGATCGCGGTAATGTTGGAGGAGGATTGCGGTGGCGGTGGTGGTTGTTGTTGCGGTGGCGGTGGTGGAGAGATGAGAGGAGAAGGATGGACTTGAATATAGAGATCTGTGTGATGGGAGAGAGGAGGGTTAAAAGTAGTTTTGTAGGCGGTGAAGAAGAATAAATAGAAGAAGATGGAGAGAAAAAACAATGCGAGGATGAAGAGGGTGGTAACAGTGTAACGCTTCTTCTGAGGAAACATTTTTCATTCACCTTTCTTCTATGGGATTTCGATTTGGAGTAGCATCCTTTCCTTTATTACGTTTTTGCTCCTTAATCACAAATAATTCAGAGTTTCATAACTATTGCGTAAAAAAAGAAAATTTAAGGATTATTTGCTCCAAATATATCTCAATTCATCTCAGGTGCTTCCCTCTAATTTTTTGTTTTCTTTAAGATCCCAAAATTTTATTAAAATTAAGCGGCTCCCTCTAAAACAACTCAAGTTATTCTTTTAATTTATTAATTGATTTTTTTTATGTAAACATCTGCTTGAAAATAAAATAGTTTAGGGTTTGAATTTAAAAATTGTTGAAGTCTCACATTGAAAAACTCTTACAAGTAGTTTTCAACTTTATAAATATTAAAGTCTCACATTTGATAGAAAACATATGTGAGCTTCCTTCTATCGCTATATAAAAAGTGTTAAACTCTTGTGAAAAGTACACCAAATATGATGCATTTTCCAACTTTCTCTTTTTTCTATTTTGCTCGATATATTTCCGAGTCACTTCTCCTATTTTTTTTTATCCCTTCGATTTTTGAGTGGTTTTAATGTCATTGTCGTTTTAGAGTGGTTTATGTTGTAGACCCTTCGTTGTTTGAGAGCGATTTTTGTACCGTAATCCCTATGATTTTGAGTGGTCTTAATACCACAGTCATTTTTTAGTGGTGTTTTGTGTCGTAGTTCTTTTGATTTATGAGTGGTCATAGTATCATATTGCGAGTGGTTTTAACCTCCATATTGAGAGTGACTTTAACTGTCATATTGAGATTGTCTGGATTGTTTTATCTTGGGGATTTCGTAGTTGATAGTCTGTCTTTTCACAATTTGAATAATGCCATGAAACGTTTTTAAAAAAAACGACATAGTCCATAACTTAACCCAATAATATTTTCGGTGGTATAAATTAATTTTTAATCACTTTTCAAAACTCAAAAACTACATTACACTAACACATATGTTAATTATCATCTTCTTCCCATAAAAAACCTTAACAACCTTTCATTATTTAGTAGTTTTAAATATTTTGATATGATCCAATCAATTTGAACAAAATAAATACATACCAAAACAAGAACACATATAAAATCCACAACTCAACCACACACACACAAAAAATATATTAAAAAAATTTAGATTTAAAATTTCTTGTATTTTATAGTTGATAATGAAGGTGGGATTGTTTGATAAGAAAAAGACAAATTTACTAGATAAAAAAAAATCAACTTTAAAATTTTGATTTTGGCAATTAGGATTAAAAAAAACCAACAAGGTATTATGGAATATAAGTGTGGGTTTTGAGATTGAATATTCGGGTGTGTGGGAATAAGTCTATGTAACTATTGAGGAGCGTTTTTGAATTTTTCTGTATTTGAGATTAAATTTTTTATTTATTAAGACTTTAGAATTTTTATAGGTTTCGTTTGTTAAAGTTTTAGTTGTCATATTGACAAAGATGACAAACTTGCATTAAGAAATATAAGTTAAGAAATCAATTTGATTGATTCTAGAGTTATAAGACCAAACTGAACTTTTAAAATAAGTTAAGAGACAAAAAAGATACTTAAGCCATTTTCTTATCGTTGGATAACCATTTTAATAGATTTAATATTTCTCTCAATTTGTTATTCTCTTGTTTCACATTTATAATAATTGAAATATACTAATTAAAAATAATAATTTGGTTTTTTTGTTGTTAAAAATAAAGATAATTTAACAAAACCACTATTATTTCATCTAGTGAAAAATAAAACACTATTGTCTCTATTTCGTTTATAATATTTTATGAATTTGGGTAAAAGGGAGGGTTGAAATAGTACAATTATTTTTGTTGGGACAGAGAGTATATGTTTGTAAGACACAAATCCAAACATAAGCTTAGTAGTATAGTGGCCATATCAAATATTTTTTCGATCTCACAAGCCACCTTTTCCTATGTCTTTGCTCAGTGCTCCCCGGCGCACACATAGCAAAGTTTGCACACATCCGGTGACGAGTTGTGTCAAAGACTACAATTGTACAATAAGGGACTGTTGTACAATCATGTCATGTTACCTTTATCGTTTCTTCCCTCTTTAGCTTTTGTTGTTTCATTATCTCCACACCCTCTATATTTTATTTATAGCCTAGAAATAATTTTTCATAACAAATTCCAAATTCAATCTCAAAATAACATAATTTAATTTTATTACCTATTTAAAAAAACAGACACGGACAAAAAAAATAAGAGACTAAAATTATATAATCAACATATATTTGTGAATTTTAAAGAGTGGTGCAATAAAGGAAAAAATATTAGAAATTATAGTTGCTCAAAAAATAGATGACTGTAATCACAAAATTACAAAACTTGGAGATTTAAAATGAAAGAAAATGTTGATAATATATTTGTTTTACAGGAAAAATAATATATATATCTATGAAGAATACTTGTTTGGGCACAACCATGTATTAATAATGTTTGAACCTACACATAAATGAAAAAATTAAAATAAAAAATAATTGATGTAACTAAATTATTTTTCTTTTATTTATTTATTTATTTATTTATTTATTTATGTGTGTGTGTGTGAAACATTATTGATTTTGGATTGTGTCCTACAAATTATTATTTCTCTATATCTTTAGTATTTTACATTATTTCACTTGCAGCATCTTATTAGTTCTCATTTCTTGTCCTATCAACGTTATGTACAGTACAGTATTATTGTATTAAAAAGCAAATGTACAACATTTCGACAGTATTTTTGTGAAGGCTATTTTCCCCATTCTATGGAGCTTTGGATGTCTGAATTTTACTGTGAATGATGATTATTGACCGGTGCAGGCTATCGTATTTTTTGTAAACTGAATTAAACTGCACATACGTACATACAAATAATAATACAATTTATACAAATAATAAAAGTAAATAAAACAGTAATGTTTTCCATTTTAAGTGTTTGTGACCAAGTGTCTCGGAAACGTTGCGTGATATATTATATACTAACTTAACACATACGTCTTGCATTGATACAGGACAAAATGCATTGTGCTTAACATAAAAAAAATAAAAAGAAGAAGAAGAAGAAGAAGAGATTTTCTATAATAATAATAATAATAATAAAAAGTTAATTTATGTCTCAATTTCCACTAAATAATATATCTATATTTAATGTCTGCATCAAATATGAGTACTTTTGGTAGAAAATTCATGAATTTATGTTTTGAAATGCAGGGATTGAATTGTTTAAACCATAAATTATGCGATATATGTCTACAAATTCGGGAGTTGGTCTATCATCCATGTAACTATATTTTTATAAAAAAAATTAACTACACTTATTTTTAGAAATTACACTTTTGTCCATTATAATTTAATCTAAGATTATTTATTTGGACAACACAAAACAATCAACAATAATATTAGTTTTTTAAATATCACATTTTTACAAGAGTTTAATAGACATACACTTTCATTGTAAACCATTTTACATTTACAGCAAATAAAAATAGTTGATTTAATAGTTTTTTAAAATGACAATTATTAATTATGAAGTGAAATGATATAATCAAATGTTAATGTAAAATTGACTTACATTAACAATGCATAACTTATTTTCTCTTTTTATAATGTTATACTTAATTTTTTTATAAAACCAATTTATTTAATTTTTCAACCGAGCTGGTCAATCAGCCGCTTATGCCGCTCAATAATATACTCATATATTTAAATTAAAGATTTAATTTATATATATAATGTAAAATATATTGTCAATTAATTACAATAGTCGAATTATTAAAAACATTTGATTTTTACTATAATTATTTTAAAAATTACTGTAATAAATATATTTAATGTATTGAATACGTACTTTTACATTTACAATGCATATCAATTAAACTATTAACGAGTTTTAATATAATGAAAGTGGTTTACATTTGGGTGTTTTTTTACAAAGTTCGGTTGCATTTGGTTATATTTAAGTAATATAGCA
The DNA here is from genome assembly GCA_037974295.1 of Cicer cuneatum. Taxonomy (NCBI): domain Eukaryota; kingdom Viridiplantae; phylum Streptophyta; class Magnoliopsida; order Fabales; family Fabaceae; genus Cicer; species Cicer cuneatum. The sequence goes on from JBBPBO010001985.1 coordinate 3,007,530, forward strand.
TGAATTATAATATATTTTTGGTAATATTTGAGGGTGGGGAAGTATTTTATTATCATTTTCACAGGAACCCAGAATGGGTGACATATCTCTTAGAGCTGACCTATGCACCTTTTTAATTTGTAGCTTTTCAAAGTGAGAAAGGGGGGTGTGAATAGTTAGATAAGTTAGGAAGATAGTTAGGTAACCTTCCTGTTTTAACAGAAATGGCCGGCTTTAATGTAGTATCAACTGTCGTTTCATAGCTACGCCAATTCCATTAACCTATCATCCCAGCTTGTCTCTCTTTCTCACATAACGATTTTGTTATTATTAATATAGATGTGTGTGTGAATTATGAAGTGAAACACAAAATAAAACAAAAAATTTATAATCAAAATTAAATTAAGTCTAAACCAAGAAGACGTGTTTCAAAAGCAAAACGTGGAATTAAATTCAATACATGCAATGGTACACAGTCAAAACCACCCATTTAATTCTCCTGCAAACACCTTTTTTTCTCACAATATATAAGTGTCAGCTTTTGAAGCATGGTCCTTAATTCGAGCATATCACGTGGTGAAGCTATAGCTACCTCCATATTGAAGAACAAGAATTTTATCTAATCCAAAGAGAAGAATACCTTTTGTTTTGTTAACTAGGTCGTTGCATAGTCTAAGGAACGGAATGTTACACTTTTAATTACTAGCTATATATATCACCCTATTCCACACACCATTTATATATATATATATATATCTTCAAAATTTAATTTTTGTTAAAATAATATTGTTATACTATTAGTTGTCAAGTAGAATTGAAGTGGAATTAATGAGGTTTGGTGAAATTTCTGACGAAAGAGATGTGATGTATCAAATTCAAAGTCTTTTACTGCATATCCGAGGTACCATAGTTAATGTCCCATTCTTATAACCCTCTCTTTCCCTCTCATTAATAACATTATCATATAATAACCAATTCCTTTTGTTTCCTCTGCTTCACTCTTCTCTTTTTTGGGTCTTCATCATTATCTTGATTCAAATATGAGATTATCAAAGTTGATATTTTTAACGTGTATTTTGTTTTGGGCTTGTATTGGGTCTACCACAATGGCAAGAAAGACAGTTTTTGTTGGAAATTTGTTTGATGGAGCAAAGAAGAAGAACAGCAGTACTAATGTGGCAGTACTCGATGATGCTGATCATAGATGCAACTCCAAGAAAAATTTGTCTTGTTACAACAACACATCATCATCAGATGATAAAAGGGTCATTCCAACAGGTCCAAACCCACTACACAACAGGTAGAAAATCATCAACCTTTTTGAAACAACACATCATGGAAATCGAATGTACTCGTGGGAACTTTATTTATTATATATTTAGAATTACAGTGAATTTGACAAAATTACAGTAGTATTATAATTTTGACAAAATTATGATAGTTTATTGTAATTCAGTCAAATTTACCGTGAATCCAAAATGTACTAACATTTTTAGAAGAAAATTGTGTGAATTTTCTTTCCATATAGTATTACTTTCTTGTCCTTTAAATTTTCTTCATTTTGTTTTTGACTTTATCTTGTAATTTGTAAATGAATTACTAAAAGGTCTATATGACTTTTGCATTGTTGATAGCTACCTTCAAAAGTTTTGTTTTTATTTTATTACGTGGGTATTGAAATGAAACAAGCTTGTATTTTGTAGTTAAATGATGTACCCATTTTCATGTATATACTTTGTGTTTAACCTCCACACGGTATGGGCCAAAAAAGTTGATAATTTCCTCTTTGATCATCAATAAAAAAAATTGTATAGGAAAGTGTGAAAGTAAAGAGAATTATGAGAGAATGACATAATAGAACTATAAGAGAAGGGATGACGTACATTTTGGGTGGGGGTATGAATATGATTCATAGGGTAAAAAGAGAAATAAGGTGGTTGTGATATGATCCATAAACCTGCATTGTTAATCAAGAAAAGGCATTAAATGTGTGTCTGGGGTAGAATTGAATGTGACTGCCATGCTAGGTGCAAGTATGTAATTAATTTAAATATAAATATAAACCTTTTTTTATTAATTAATTAATTAATTTACTTGGTTTTGTCTTTGTCTCCTTGTTTGTATCCCAGCAAAAGCTACTTTTTGACATGAACCATGGTGTTTAACCATATTTGTATACGGTCACTTTCTCACGTTGTACATCTCGAGGTTATGTTCTGTACATATAGTAGTAAATTATTTTATTTCTATGTATCATCCCTTTTCCCTTTTGGCAATTCAGCAGAGTCATAAACAGAGGATGAGATAGAATAGTCAATGTGGATGAAGAAAGTAGTGCTTGGTTTGTTTCTTCCTTTCCTTTTGTCTCTCACTAACAAATCTTTTGCCACACTTTGATTATCGTTTTTTTTTATGAAGGGGAGTGCTATGATGAGAAATTGGGAGTGAATAGTTCGGTAATCCTTGTGTTTTACTCCTCCAAATTAAAATATAAACAACAATTAAATTGATATATTTAATTCAAAACTAATTTTTTTCTAAAGAATTTTTAATTATATTTGGAATGATAGTATATCTTTTGTGTCGCTATCATAGCAATCTTGTTACTAGTGTTATGTCAATCGCCAAGCCATGTCAATTCTCAAGTCAATATCTCCATTAACCGTTGAATGAGAAATTAACCCACCAACATTGCAATGTATAGTAAATGTGGGATCAAAATAGGGGAAAATAAAAATATGGTGATAAAAATGCCCTGCTATTTTTTTGTTTTTTTGAATTGAAGGGAACTTATTTCATAGAAAATGATAGGATAATACGATTTTGAAGATAATAAAAAATACAAAAGTTACATTTAAATAGCGATGCTCTAACTAAATAAAGAGTAGGTTAGATTGTAATTAACATGTGTGTAAAGTATAGTCCTACAATGGAAAAATAGCGACCCACTTTATTTTCTTAACTATAACCATTTAGTACAACATTCACAATAAGTTGGTTATCACTTTCAAAAGAAACTCGTTGAAATATCTATGTGACCGACATTTGGAGACTTTTAAAAAAATATAAAAATGAGGAAACTTGAGTGCAATTAAAAATAATATCAAATAGGCACTCTTATTTATTACATACAAATAAAAACTAACGTCAAAATTTAAATAATAAATTAATATCAATCAAATATATGTGATAAGTTTATTTGATATACTAGTATGATTATTATTTATGATAAAAAATCAATTTGCAACTTGGAGAATTTGACAAGTTGAATGCATAGATTAAATTGATGTTGAATTTTGGGATGTAAAGCACATCATGCAATATGGGTATAATTATTATTTATCTTTTTGCTGCAAATATGGGTATGTGGGATGGCAATAAGTGGCATTGAAATTTAATGTGGAGGAGAACCTTTTCCAAAAACACATTAGTATTATATGTATATTCTTCTCCTATTGGCATTGAAATTATACATTTATATATTTATTTAAAAGTTACATAGAAAAATAGAAAAATAATGTTAACCTTATATTAATATAAACCAGGCACACAGTTGCCATACGGATATGTATATTCTTTGCATCTACTGCCGAATTTCTGCCACTAGAAATAAGAGAGTTGGTTTTCACACATATATACACATGACAAATTGAATCCATTATTGGGGCAGAAAAATTGGATGAGTGATATTAAAATATTTATTCTTTTACATTATTAGGACATAGAACCACTAGCAACAGGAGTTTGTAAAGCCTCAGATATAACTTCCCAAGAATGGTTTTCATCATCCATTATTCGTCTTCTATCAAGGAAAGCTGGCCTCATTGGTGTTGTAACCATATCAATTTTAAATGTCAACAATGCTACAATCTGTGACATGGCAGGTCTTAAATCTGGATGAGGCTGAAGACATAAGAATGCCACGTGGAATGCTTGCATAACATCCTTTTCCACAAATCCTTGTTCTCTTAGCTTTGGATCTATAAGATCCATCACCATTGACTTTTCATAAAGTTTCCATGCCTGTGATGTAATGTAGATTCACACTAACATTAACCTCAATGTTTGTGGGATAAAAATTCGTTCAATTAATAATTAAAAGACTTAAATATGTATTTAATCCTAGTAAATATTTTTCCACTTTTGAGTTTTTTTGTTTTAGTCTCTAAAATACTTTTTTCCATTGAAATCGATCTCTATAATATGCATGACATCTTATTTTAGTCATTTTAATATGAACTACATAAGAATTAAAATGAATATCATACATATTATAAGATTAATTCTAATATGAAAAAAATTTGTATGAGTTAAAACTGAACAACAATGACTAAAAACAAAAAGTGATAAATTTCCTTAAAAACAAACTAAAAAAATTGGTGGTATATTTAGAGGGGATAAAAACATATATTTAATCCTACTTAAAACCATTTTAGAAATGAAGATGAGAAGTTACATATTCAGGAAGGTACTGCATATCTGATGGTAATTTGAGATCTGTATTTTTCCTACAGCTGATGATTTCAAGCACAAGTACTCCAAAACTATAGATGTCTGCCTTTTCAGACAGTTCTCCTCTAATAGCATATTCGGGAGCTGTATAACCTCTAACCAAAAGAGAAACAAAGATCATCATTAGAGAACATGACTATATGCTGTTAATGATCATTATTTGTCCCGATGACATTAGTTGAAGGTGTTTACAACCAATTAAAGATGAAAGTTTTGATAATCTTGGTCTTGCAGCACTAAAATCATGATTCATTAACTATTAGCTAGTATAAGGAGATTTACATTTGATCATGATTCATGCTTTATTTGTTGGAGCATAACTTGAACAAAGGACTTACAATGTTCCAGCAAACTGAGTGCTAAGGTAAGCTTGGTCTTCAGGGAAGAATCTAGCTAGCCCAAAATCGCCAATCCTCGGCAGAAACTTTCCGTCGAGAAGAATGTTGCTTGCTTTGATATCGCGATGAACAATCCTTACATGCGAATCCTCGTGGAGGTATTGCAATCCACGCGCTACTCCAAGAATTATTTGAAATCTAGTGCTCCAATTTAGAAATTGATCACTGTTTCCTGATCACATAGGAAAATCCAGCATAACAGTTTGAGCTATTAAACATGTTATAGACAAGATAAAGAAATTATATTAGCTTATATACCATGTATGAAGAGGTCCAAACTTCTGTTCTTCATGTATTCATAGACAAGTATCCTTTGAGGTCCGTCCGAGCAACATCCGAGAAGGCGAACCAGATTTTTGTGTTGAATGCTTGTGATCATTCTCACTTCTGCTAGAAATTCTCTTTCTCCTTGCTGAGATTTGTCAAGAGACAATTTCTTACAAGCAACTAGCCTTCCATCTGCTAACTTTCCCTATCAAACACATGTAGTCCTCAATAAGTACATGAATTTATATCAGCCGAGATTAATTTCTATACCAAAAGTGTAAAATAGTTTTATGCTGACTGCTGTTAATAATCTCGATTTGATGCCAAATACATTATCTTTTTCCTTCTTAAAGTTTTATATAGTAGTAACATATATAGATGCATCGTTATATTTAGTACATATACTATATATATACCTGATAGACAGGGCCAAATCCACCACTTCCAAGAAGATTTCTGCGATGGAAATTCTTGGTGGCTTTCCTCAGTGTCTGGAAATCAAAGTAGCTAATTGTCCGAAGGTTTCCACTAATGAACTCCATGACTCCTGTATCCATATACAAACTTTAACACAGGTTGAAATTTACATGATATGTTAGGTACATATTTAATGTGAAATATTCTTTATGCTTTTTTTAAACTACCTGACTGTTGATTAGTTGGGACAATCGTCTTCATCACCTCTTCTGATACAAAGCCAAACATAAATAACAGAACTTTGAGTATTTTTACAAGGACAAGCTGCACAACTATGGGCAAAATTAAATGTTCAATGAATACCCAAGTTACTCCTAGAACAATAGTCATTTATTTTTTAGAATTAGCAAATACATATTTGAAACTGTAAGATGTTTCTATGTTAACTTCTATAGTTATAGACTATGACGTAAATATGTCTCGTAAGTGATCACATGTGTATTTGATTTGGTGACATTATTGTTTGATTAAAGTCAAAGGATAGTATCTTCAATTAATATGTCATGTCATTAATATCTAACGAGAAAAGTTAACTACTAAACTATTTTAACTAATGCTTTATAATTTCAAATATGTATTTATCAATTTGTAAAAATTATCTAGGTGGTGAATATTTTGTATACATATTGTTTTATATGATGCTTTCCTCACATTACCATGTTTGTGAGTCTGACTCGGTGGTGAAGCTGTAGTCTCCGGTAATTGTTCGACTGGATCACGTTTAATATACTTCCAAAATACAAAGAGAAGAATGAGCAATATAATGAGCACTACAATCCCTCCAAGGAAAAAGAACAAAGCTCCAGATAAGTGGCGCGGCGAAGAGGAAGAAGAAGCCGTCTCTGCCACATCACACTAAAATCAGTTTCAATATTGTTATAACTAATTGCAAGTTAGTTATAAATATGACAAACGCTAATTGTAACAAACTTCTTCATTTTATCAATTCTAGAATCATTCTTTCTATAATTCTAACATCATTAATGAAAGAAAAATTAACGGCATGAAAAATATGAGAACATCAAAGTTAGAAAATAAAAACAAGTAATATGCGGCATGTTGTTGAGAAATGAAACCTTTGAGTTGGAGTAACAATCTTCGAGGCATTGTTTGGGACAGAAACAAGTGTAGTAGTTGAATTAGTTCATGTTGTATTGGTCGATATTAACACAGCCAAATATGAACAGGTAAAAATCAACAACTGGCAACAGCAACCATACTTGGATGAGTTTTCTGTTCGATTTACTTGTATTTAGTAGTATTTCTTTGTTGTCGTTAATTGTTATCTTGGAAAAACAAAAATGAAACAATTGGAGAAACATTCTCTTCTATGGCTGTTTCATAGAATTGATGGAAACAATGTAATATTGCCGGATAATTCAATTGAGGGATACATTTAGAATTTAGAATCTAGATAGATGCGGTCGAATACAAACATTCAACAAATCTTTATATATATATATATATATTTCTCTTGGATTCTTGTAATTAAATAAATAAAAAATAACAAAATGTATAAAGGGAGTCTCTTATTTTATCCATTCATCACTTTGACAAATGGTGGATGCATGTAGCCTAGAAAACTTCTCAATTTTGTCTCACACGTTGTAATATTGTTAGAGAGAAACCACAGTCAAATTATCTTTACAAAATTTACTTATAAGTTTTTTTCTAATGAAGTGTATATTTTTTGAATGGTTAAAATGTGATTACTTGTGTAGAGGAAATTTATCAGAAACAACAAAAGAATAGAGATTCCACTAAATTATGAGTTTTGTATAAATTTATTATGACTTGTGTGACTTTTAATTGATAAAATAGAGTGTATTAAAAAAATGTATGTTAAAATATATGTTATTAATATTATTTAGAATTTTTTTTATTTATCTTTCAATTAAGAATGGTTTAATTGTTATGCACTCTCAAGTTCATCTCAATCATTTATAGAGATGACTTTAGAAATAATTTTGATAAAAATTAAATATCTATATTGACCGTGTAAACTCTTTATACTAACTTTGAATATAAATTAAATTTGTAGCTGGTCTTAAATATAAACTCCTATATAATTTTAAATTGGCAAAATACATTTGACAATCCTTTGAATTTCGCAAAAATATCAAATTAGTATTTTTTTTAACATTATTAACCTATTTTTGGTCCTAAAATTATTTTTACCTAGAGATTTTAAAAATTCTATTATAAGTTTTGTTATTAATCTTATCAAGAATAATATAATAAATTTTCATTTAATTTCATGAAATATTAATAAAATTTTACATTTAATTTCATGAACCCTAAAATGTCTCACTCGAATTCTCCCACTTTTAATTATTTTTTAAATTTGATTATAGATTTATGTTTTTATAATTATTACAATCAAAACTTAAAAATTACAAAAATTTATTGAAATTGTTGAAAAAATTTTGAATTTCAATTTAGTTGATTTGAAATTACCAATAATAGTATAAACATTTAAAAGCATAAAGTACTAATTTGATAAAAAAAAAAGATTAATTTCATAAATAAAAGAAAAAAATTAATATATTATTTTCGTGTACGTTAAATAACTCAATAATGTGATCGCATGGCTATTGCGATTGATTACTAAGGGAAATCTAGTTCCTTATTTAAGCCTATGCAAAATAAAGATAAAAAACAAAATACTCCTTCCAACTTAAATATAAACAAACAAACAAATGCATGAATTCGATATAAAATTTATATTAAATATATGCAATTTTTTGCTTGTACTTTAAGGTTGTGTATTCAAGTTTCTTTACATTTTAAGTGTCCTTGTGCACACATAATTGTTACCATATTTAAATTAGGGTGAATATCAATTTGGTTCCTCCAAAAAATCTCGAGACTCAACTTGATCGCTAAAAAATAAACTCAATTTTTAATCTTTAAAAATTTAAATTATAACATATTAGTCTCTATGTTAAATTCTATCACAAGATTGAATATTTGTTCGTGAGTTGTATTTTGAGAATTAACTTAGTTTTTTTAATGAACAATATTAATAATTAGTATTATGAACTAATATTATTAATTTAGTTTAGTTATTATTTTTTTCATTACCAGTTAACTCACGCTCTCAGTGATCAAAAAAAAAAGGAAAATTAAACTGTATAATTCAAATTAAATAAGAAAGCAGTTTGATTTCTGGGTTATATTTTAAATCACTAACTTTCTTCTTCTTTCCCATTATTCTCTATCCTCTGCATTGAAGAAGTTTGGTAAAGAGCACAAAATTAGAGTAATTGCAAAAAAGGATTAATCATGGAATGAGATAGCACAAATGATAAAAGATTATATTCGCATAGTAGTGTAAAGTGTCACATAATGCTAATGATATTAGTTATAATTTGTTCTAGAGACCAATTCGTTAGAAAGGGGCTAAAAGCAGTGGATTTAGGCTGCAAGCCCATTACGCTTTTTAAAATAGCAACCAAAAGTATAATGTTATTGCTATTGCTAGTATGTTTTATCTTGAAAATTGTATATTTAATTTTGTAAAAAAATTTAACAACAAAACATTTCTATTTTTGGGTTATGATTTTTATAATAGTTTATCTTTTTGTTACAATATTTTTTAAAAATAATTTTAAAATAAAGTTTCAAATAAAAAATTAGTTTAAATAATTTATCTTAAAATATCAATATTTATTTATTTGTTACAATTTTTTTGGATAATGAAATTTAAAAAATGACTAAATGAAAAGCTATTTTCATAAAAATCATTTTTGAAAGGTACTTTTTTTTAAAAAATATATAATTTTTATTATATTAAAATATTTAATAATGAATATCTAAGTTATTGAATATTATAATTATTTTTATAATTGATAACAAATGAATCTAAAACAATTTCTATTCTTTTAAGTAAATTCTATAAAAAATATTTTAAAAATATAAAATAAAAAATTAATTTTTAAAAATCTTAAACAATGAGATTAAATAATTTCAAAGCTAGATAACTCCCAAAGAAGTAGTTTGCGAGGTTGGGGCATAATTTAAGTTACATTCGGCTTAGCATTTATTCTTCTCAGATAAAATAAAAACATAAAATGGGTATTAGATGGAAAATAGGAGATGACAATATCAACATCAACTTTTGGAAAAAGCCTTGGATGAGGGCCTACGATTCCTCATTTTTACTTAGTATCCCACTATTATGGGTCACAAAACTTGTTGGAGAAAGACTTTAACCGATCAATATAGTAGAGCCAATTTATTGACACATGCTTTCAACAATTAGACAACGTTTTATAATAATTTTTAGTTAAGAAAATTACACTCACCTTCACTTAAATTTGTCTAAATAATAATGCGTTAACAAATGAATGTGTTAGATTTATTTCGACATTTCATCCTTATTATGAGTGAATAAATGGTGATATATTTACCATTTAGGGTGAAACTAGTCGATTTTATGGACAAATTGGTTGCAACTACAATAGAAAAAAGATGGATCTCTTTCTACGCTTTTGTTTTTGTAAAATATGATCGGAATTGGGTGTTAAAAATGAAAAGGGTGGAAGAACCTTGTCCGTACCAGGTCTATGAAAGAAGCTTTGTTTGTACTTCTGTCAACAACAAACAACATTAATTTAAGAGAGGTGTCGAATGCATGTTTAAAAATAAAGAGGCGAATGTTTGATTAAAAACTAAACAAGATGTGTCTATTAAATGGAAAAAAACTCACTAAAAGTGAGTGTAATTTTCTCTTTTTAGTTTTAGTTGCATTTAATTTGAATTGTAATAAATTTAGTTTTGTTTTAGTATGTAGTGTAAGTTTAATATGGATATAAAGAATTATTTTCTCTTTTGAGTTATTGAGTTATATAACTTGCATGAATTTTCCCAATAATTTTTTTCATTATTGTGATGATTTTTTATCGACTTTTCAATATTTTTTGTTTTAACGTCTTTTTTATCTTTTTAATGTAATCTTTTATTTTTCTGTTTCTACTTTCACTTGCTTCTTAAGAAGACATTTGCTTAGATATTCAATTTGACGGGCAAACAACCCAAATCCACATGTGTTGTGGCCTAAATTTTTTAGTGTTTCTCGAATTTAATAGAATCGCACCAAAATTTATTTTAAAATAGAAAAAATATTAGAAAATCCTTAAAAATAGAGGAAAAAATGGTCTTTGAAGCCAAAATTTGAATTCTATAGTCAATTATCCGTACGAAAGGTATTAGCACCACACGACATACGTTACAATACAGTTACCTATAATTAATTGTGCAAAATTAATATTAACTTAAATATATTTATTTCTCCTTATTATTAAATATGAATATAAATTATTTTTGATAAATGTGATTTTTGAAATAAAAACGTTTTAAAAAAAGAGAGAAAAAGAAAATAAATTTTTATTATTATTTGACAAGAGTGTGATCTTGCTCCTACGTATCTCCCAGTGCGATGGAGAAATTAAAGCTACGTAGGTCTTGGGTAGAAAATGCGGATGTATTAACTGTTTTTAAAGAAAACTTGTTTTGTTATTCATAGGAAAAGAAGTTGTTTTGACAGAAAAAAAAAGTAGGTTTGATTTAAATAATTATTTTGAAATGCGAGTTTTAGGACTATCAAGTTGTACAACTCATGTCTCAAAACTCAAGGAGTAAAAAAACAATGTCACATATAATTTAATCCATTCAAGAATATTTTATTATTTTCGGCTATAAATATGAGCTTTAAAACTCTCACATTGTACAACTTGTGTTATAACAGCTCAAAGATTAAAAAGGATATTACATCTAAATAACTAATTTAAACTAACTTATTTGTGAAGATGAGTTTTAGAACTAACAATTCGTCACAACTTGCATCCTAACAACTCAAAGGTTAACGAATGTCACATCTAATTAACCCTTCAATATTTGATTATAATTTTATATTTGTTTTCTTTTTAAGAATTGAAAATTGATGCTAAATATTAAAATAAGTTTAAATGATTATATGAAATTAAATTAGTAATGAACACAAAAATAAGTTAACAGCAAAAGAAATATATGGACTTGTAACTTGATTTGTTAAATAAACAAAAACATATTTTAATAATAGAACAAAAAAATACTATTTATAAGTATGAGTTTCTTTCAAAGAAAAAATGTGTTGTAATACACAACTTTTTTTTTTATATTATTTTATTTTTGGTGTTAAATGAAAACACTTATATAAATTATAAATATTTATAAAATAATAATTTTTTAAATTATAAAATATTTATTAAACATATTATTACTTTTTTTTAAATAATTTTTAATTAGTCAAACAAAATTGAATTAAATGCATCAAAGACTACATGCATCAAATGTAGACCACGTGAATATAGAAGAGTTTGGCTCTTGATTATGGACGAATGTTTCTCACTCTATTGGATATTGTACCCATTCTTGCATTGGTTTAATTGATATCATTGACCTTATTTATAGAGGGGAAAGACACATTGCTTGGACACATGTCACGAGAGAATCGAATCAAGTTGCAGGATTATGGCTAAGCACGGGTTGAGTTTGACAATGCCTGTAACTTTTTTTACATTGCACCACCTTTTATTTGAATGTCACGTTGGTTGATGTTATTTCTATTTTTTGTTTTAAAAGTCTCATAGATATTCTTTCTCGATCCGCATCATAATTACATTTTATCTAAAGTAATTCATAGATATCATCCCATAGTTATGTGAATAGCTTCCGCCGCTATTTCTAGGTCCAGAAAATCAAAACACCTCTGTTTTTCTTCGTTTACGATGAGTGGTTTTATTAGGATAATTTTTTTATCTAATCAAATCACTTTTCTAAATTCTCTTTGTTTTATTTATATAAAGTAGATTTTGTGTAGATTTAGTTTTTCATTTATCTGTTTGTTGGTAATTTTTTTTTTAAATGCAACGTTATTTTGTTTGTTAAGTTGGTACAATTTTGTTTGATTTTTTACATTGTAGTGTTCATTCGATTTAAATTAACAAATTACTTTTAATTTATTATAAGTTTAATTAATGATTTTAATATTGTCAAATTAATAATTTAAAAATATGAGTATTTCAACATTTTAATTTTATCAAATTTATAAAATTTTATCATTTTATGTTATTAATTTAGATACTACAAATTTATTCGTAAAAATTCATTCAATTTAGTTTTTATAACTTTTAATTTGTACTGTTTATTATAATTTAAATGAATAAATATGTTTTTAAAATTTAGCTTAGGGAATGTGGTTGGGCCCGTCCTAAATAATATACTCCTATATCTTAGGGGTAGGACCATGTTAACACGATTCTAACAAAGCAAGAAAGCATATAGATGATTGGATTGCTTCAATTTGTTGCATGCCACTGCATGTTTGACTCGAACAATAATTTAGTCATATTTTTTATGCTTGTGTTGTGTGAACCAACCTTAGTCTATCCGTACTATTGGTGAAGATAAACAAACATGCACTGCAGTCTAGAATCGACCCCTCACCAAACAACTTTAAGAACAAGCATATTTACTTCATATTCAATAATACACTCTCACAGTTATAGTATGTTCTAAGTGATTTATTTATTTTATTTCACACATATTAACTAAATAAAAATGTTAATAACTGTCTTTAAGATATTTTTTAACAAATCAAAAAATAAAATTTAGTTTTAGAATTTATATATTTAATATTTTAAAATTTAAAAAAACGATGTTTTTTTCTATCTATTTTTTTTATTTCATAATAGGTATCATTGTGACCTGTAAATAAAATATATAAATAATAATAATTTTATTAAATTATTTTTATTAAGTATGAGTTTATTTACTATTATCATAAATGTCAAGTGAATGATATTTAAAAGTAAAATTAAGTAATATTAATTCAAAAATATGATCCTAAAAAAGTAATTATTTTATATTAAAAACCGAAAGGTTTGATGCATTTTGTGACAATTATTTTCATAAACTAGATATTCATTATAATGCGGAGGGAGTATATAAACATGAAGGAAAACTATTAATACTTACTAGTATTAAATACGTTCTACATATGAACTTGATCGACTTGAATCTCAAAATGAAGAATAATTATTTTTTATAACAAAGTCAAACTGTTAGCTTATATAATCAAAGTATACTTGTTTAGTAATGAATCTCCACTCACAACCTTATATTGTTTTTTCACTAATTTATGACATTTTTTCAAATGCTACACTATTAACTATTGTATTTATTTTTTATCCTCGTTATCTAAATTAAATATTAATACACGATTCTTTATTTTACATTTATAAGTTTGTTCAAACATTTAATTTTATCAAAACGCTTTAAATTTAATCTAGTAACTTATCTCATATCAACTAATCTACCCACACTTTCTTATGTGTTCGTCAACTACCACCTAGATATCATGTTATTTTTTATCGAACAACGTCAAAAATTAAAACAATGATATAAATATATGATGGTACAATTTAATTAATAGTTAAAGTCCATTTATAAAAATTTGGATTTGGTGTAGTAAGTGAGTATATGCATTCACACAGTCAGCGACTGTGTGAATGTTCGATCTCAATTGAATGGTCTAGATTTTAAGTAGATTTTGATTTGTTTTAAAAATAAAAATTATTGAATTTGAGATTTAGACCACCCGATTTTGATCAGACAATCACGAAGTCATTAACTACGTGAACGTATGCAGTCAATAACTATAAAGAACTCATATCCCAGTTATGGGCCCAAATACACCGTGCAACCCAAGGGTGATTATACAATCAAATCTATAGAGAGAACACACATGCATTTAAACTAGAACAGGTAAGGGGCAAAACAATTTGTGATAGAATAATGTGAATATTTTGATACTCTATGTTTTGTATCAAACTGTTTGATACAGTCAATCAATTCTTAGCGCATGCGTCCTTTGGTCTTGACGCATAAAAGTTGTGTTCGGTTGTCTTGGTATATTCAAACCGACTTATCCGGGGAATAAAGAGGACCTTCTCATGTCCAAAAATATGGTATAGTTAGATACTTCATTACTCAGCAGAAGGGATATCCAACTGAACAAGCTCATAGAAGTCTATCGTGACCAGCTCCATTAAACGAGATTACTCCACATGCTCGTCCTTACTATGTACCATCTCAATCATTAGCAGATACATTAATATTCGATGAGGATTACACACCCAAATTAGATTACTGAATTATCTATTTTCTCATTAAAAAATAATAATGATTCAATACAAATTATTTATATGTGGGAAATTACAAAAGGGATGTAACTAATTTAACTGAATTAGTTACTCTTACTAAGAAAGTGAAATAAAATATGATAAGTCTACTAAGGTAACTATGTCAAAAGTTGTATACACAGGTACAGGTAAACCCGTAAATTTGGTCATCAAATCTAATCCAACTCGTATCTTGGCTCAATTCATTCAAATTTAAAGAGGACCTTACTCATGTCCAAAAATATGGTATAGTTAGATACTTCATTACTCAGCAGAAGGGATATCCAACTGAACAAGCTCATAGAAGTCTATCGTGACCAGCTCCATTAAACGAGATTACTCCACATGCTCGTCCTTACTATGTACCATCTCAATCATTAGCAGATACATTAATATTCGATGAGGATTACACACCCAAATTAGATTACTGAATTATCTATTTTCTCATTAAAAAATAATAATGATTTAATACAAATTATTTATATGTGGGAAATTACAAAAGGGATGTAACTAATTTAACTGAATTAGTTACTCTTACTAAGAAAGTGAAATAAAATATGATAAGTCTACTAAGGTAACTATGTCAAAAGTTGTATACACAGGTACAGGTAAACCCGTAAATTTGGTCATCAAATCTAATCCAACTCGTATCTTGGCTCAATTCATTCAAATTTAAAGAGGACCTTACTCATGTCCAAAAATATGGTATAGTTAGATACTTCATTACTCAGCAGAAGGGATATCCAACTGAACAAGCTCATAGAAGTCTATCGTGACCAGCTCCATTAAACGAGATTACTCCACATGCTCGTCCTTACTATGTACCATCTCAATCATTAGCAGATACATTAATATTCGATGAGGATTACACACCCAAATTAGATTACTGAATTATCTATTTTCTCATTAAAAAATAATAATGATTTAATACAAATTATTTATATGTGGGAAATTACAAAAGGGATGTAACTAATTTAACTGAATTAGTTACTCTTACTAAGAAAGTGAAATAAAATATGATAAGTCTACTAAGGTAACTATGTCAAAAGTTGTATACACAGGTACAGGTAAACCCGTAAATTTGGTCATCAAATCTAATCCAACTCGTATCTTGGCTCAATTCATTCAAATTTAAGTCTAACTCGAACCAATCAATTAAAATTCAATTATGTTCAATTCTGGTATAGGATTTAACTTTTTGAACTGATAAACCCGCGAATCCAACCAATTGGTGTGACATATATATTTTTATTTAATTTTTTACTAGTTAAAATTTAGTTGTTGGTCTATAATTAAGAATTTGTTGAATTTAATTAATTTAAGTATTTTGTTGTGTTTGTTGATGTATTTAAAATAGTAAATGATATGTTGCGACATAATTTTATTATTTTTTAGATGTTCAAGTATTTAAATTTAATTATATTGTTTTAAAATTAAAAAAAAAATATTATTCGTAAACTCAATCCAACCCAACTCGCTCATAATCGGGTTGATTTTGTTCAAATTTAATGAAGAAATCATAAGTTAAGAGTTTAATTTAACTCAAATAAAATTGATCGGTTTATCAGCAAAATCAATTTATATTGTAATGTTTCTATTTAGCGGTTTCTTATTCAATGATTTTGTTTCTTTTTACCAACCGAGATGTTTGAAATTTGAATATCTGACGTGGGAAATAACTAATTAAGCAACCATTTAATTTGTTCAAAAAGCACTTCTATAATAAGTTAAGGCCACGTAAGTATGAAACTTTTTTTTGCCAATAACAATTTTCTTAATATAAATTTTATAATTAAATTTAAGGTTAAATATATTTTTATCATTCATAAAGGTCTTTTCATTATTCATATTCATTTAAAATGTAACTATTTTCATTCCAACTATTTTTTTCACATTTTTGTCCATTAAAGATAATTTTAATCGAGCACCGACACACATTGAATGTATCTTTTCCAATCAAACTTCAAATTGTGGTCCGCCATACTGTGATAGTTTATCACTTTTTGTTAATTTCAATCCGGCATACTCCATCTTTTAAAATATAGCATTTTTTATTTTGAAATTTCATTTTAATCCTCTTTTACACTCTATTTGTTTCTCGCCAACCTTGCGAATAAATCATAAAAAAAGTAGTTTTATTTATACTTTTTCTCTAATACCCTCAACATTTTGCAAAAGTTTCAAATTCCTTTTTTGTTGTGCCATTGTTTTACTGTTTTATTTTACTCATATTTGCAGACGTTCATTTTATCAAGTATCCACGTACCAACAGAATATTACACTTATTTATTCCTCTTAATTGTCATTTATTTATTTTATAAATTACAAACATTTTAATAATTTAGTAATTTAATAAATCAATAATTTGATTATATCTTATAACAATTTTTTTGGCAGGTATCTCAAAAAATTAAATTATATTAAAAATAATAGTTTATTAATTATCCTAAATTAATAAATTTAGTTTATACAAGGTAATTATTTAATTATATTTAATTTAATTATATTTAAATTTGATGGGAGGTTTTATAATTGAGGGGGTATCTTAGTATTTTTGTAAATAATCAACACTTTTTTCTTTTCTATTTTTCTTCTTTCTCATCAACCATACAATACTTTAAATCTACTCAATTTCTCGTTTTTTCTATCTTCTCACACTCTCTAACTTATTTCTCTATTCTCAATTTCTTTCCGCAACCGATTACACCTTTAACCATTAATATTTCAAATGACATATTTCAAAAAAGGAGAATGCTACAATTGACCATCTTGATCGTCGTGGCCAAATAATTAAAAATTATTTGAAATTACAACGACGAGCAACAATATTTTCAAAATTATAAGTTATCAGTTCCTTATGATCTTTACGATTAAGACATGACTCGATTAATGTCAGTTTAATAAAAATAAGTAAAACAAATATATCCATAAAAATTAAACACATTGAATCAACATCAATTGAGTTATTATCTTAATCGTAAAAATGATGAGTCATTTACTTATACTTTTAAAAAATATCATTAATCATCTTTAAAGTTTTGAATAATTTTTAAATAACGGTCCACTGATCCAATAGTCCACTAATAGAAAATGCCTTAAAAAAATTACTAAAACTAGCCTACTATGCAATGAATGACAGCGTGCCACAATTCTAAATATGTTGTAAATAGAAGGGAAGAATATCACTTGCGCTCTGATTGGTGGGGAAAATAAGTTGAAAAAAGAAAAAGATGCGAGAAAGAGTGTAAAAAAAAGAAATAAAATAGATTTGAGATAAAAAAAATATAGGAGAAAGAAAAAAGAAAAAAAGAATTAGACGCTATTCATAAAAATACAACAATGCCCCTTAATTTTACAATCTCTCGTCTCTCTTTCTGGCATACCAATCACAACCTTAAGCAATAGCCATGACTATACACACGTTAACGAAGAGAAGTTTTTCTATCTACGCACCTAATTTTGTTTTTCTCCTTTTTTTCTTTTTTTGATGAAGTAGATAACTCCAAATTAATTTTAAGAAGCTATTATTGAGTAGTGGACCTCAACTTCTTAATAGATAATAAAGCTTACACAAGCAAAGGTTAATTTGCATTGGGCCACATTTTTGTTTTGAACCACTAGTACCTCCGTTTTAAAATAAATGTCCTTTAGTAAAATAAATTTATTTTAAAATAAATGTGGTTTTTGATTTTTAAGATAATTTTAATTTATTTTTAACTATATACTTCGATTATATTAAGGACATTACTTCTAAAGCAATAACTTCACTTTATATTTAGAATAACAAAAAAAAATTAATAGTTAATAAAGACAAATTAATTAATAAAAATAACTATTTGTTACTTATAATTATTATTTCTTCTGTCCTAAATTTTGACTCTTTTAAATAATTGTAATCATTTTTATCATTTATTTATTTGAAAATTTTATCATTATTTATTAAGTAAAATAAAATTCAATGTGTTTTAGGTTTCTAAAGGTAAAAAACATTAATTATATTTTGATTTTTAAAATAAATAATAAGTTTTGAGATAAAAATAAAATGTATAAAAAATAAAAGATAGAAATAAAATAGAATATTTGATATGTTTTTGTTGTGGGGTTAGTTGGGGTCCAATTCTAAAAAACCAATGAGTCTTCTAAATTGAAGACAGCAGTATTATTGGTGGCATGCAGACCAATGACGATGTAATCAATCTTTTATAAGCGGACCCCAACTTTATAGCAAAATTCCAAATTTTAACTGTTTCTTTCTTCGTTTCTTCCAAAATGGACCATTGTTAATATCCCAGTAACATCTTAATTAATAATAACAAATAAAATTGACTAACCACTTCATATATTGATGTTGATATTTATACAATTGTTTATAATTTATTTATGCACGTCAAAACATGATGCTTGTAGCCATGCCGTTCTACTCAATTATTCATTGATTTTTTTTATTTTTTATTTATAATTAGAAACAGAGTTAACATAGATTGTGATATGTGTATGCCAAAAATGACCACTTCCACTCATATAAAAGGCTAAAAATATCTGATTGGTGATTGATTTTATTGAAGTGTTTAATATATTCTAATAATTGTGACCAATTGTGTTATTAATTTTTTATACAAACACCGTATGTTATTTAAACCACCATCATTATACAACTTTCCCAACAATTTTTTTAAGTGGTTTACATAAATATTCATCATATTTAGTGGATGGTTGGTAGATATATAAGATGTCAAAATTTATTACATATTAATGTATATTGATTTTAGTTAAGTAGTTTAGTGGCAAAAAAATGACCCCTTCCACTCATATAAAAGGCTAAAAATATCTGACTGGTGGATTTTATTGAAGTGTTTAATATATTCTAATAATTGTGACCAATTGTGTTATTATTTGTTTTACAAATACCGTATGTTATTTAAACCATCAAAGTTTGACAACTTTCTCGACAATTTTTTTAAGTGGTTTACATAAATATTCATTATATTTAGTGGATGGTTGGTAGTATATAAGGTGGATGGTTGGTAGTATATAAGATGGATGGTTGATAGATATATAAGATGTCAAAATTTATTATACATTAATGTATATTGTTTTTAGTTAAGTAGTCTAGTGACTAAACTCACATACCTTAAGAATGAAGAAATAAGATATTATGAGTTCAAACTCAAGTCTATAGATAACAATGTCTTTATTGTTGCCATCTAAGGATTGAGTTGTACTTCCGAGAGGAATATTAATATATCTTTATTAACTACAAATTTTAACATAATTAACTACAATGTTAAAGTATTTAAATCTCTATGTAGTTAAACATCTAAAAATGATATTAATCTCATTCAAACTTGTGGTTAATAAAGTTATTGTAAAAGTTGTTTAAATTATTTTCCTTAAAACTACCTGAGTTGCATGAAATACTATTTGGTAAAAAAATAATTAAAAATATATTTACATTTAAAAATAAATAATTTGTTAGCTGAAAACCATAAACAGACGAATTTTGGGATAGCTAAATATCTCTTAGCCAAAGTAACATCACGTGTACAATAAACAATCCAATACAAGTAAGTTGAATCTTTCTTGAGTTTACAGAAGTCTACAAATATTGGAGAGACTTAGGAATGAGTCAAAGTCAGTGTAACTTGATAATTTGACAGTTGCACTCATTTTCACATCTTTAGTACCAATATTGATCAACATCGATGCACGATTTCATGAAAAGGCATGCGCAAATATTGTCAATGGGACATGTCGAGAAGATAAGAAAGCTAGTTGATTGCAGGACACCACAAATTCTCATAAGTGAAAGTTATCACACATTATCTGAATATTTAGTCGAGCAAATCTACATTTTTGTAGGCCATAACTTATGGCCAATAGAATTAGTTTTGGCTACAAATATCGGTACTTGTAATATTTTTAGACACACTCAATCAATCAAACAAATTTTTTGTGCACTATCTATCAGTAGTCTAACCACAAACACACTATACTTAATACTCTTTAAAATAATTAAGAAACCCATAACCGAGAGACATAATTTTTTCCTCAACGTAATCGTTTGAAGAAAATTTAATTATAGTTGAGAGTAGTTAGTCAATTCTTTAACTAATTCTTAATTCCAACAACAGAATCGTGTGCAACACACCATTGCGACTACTATTTTTCTCGTAGTCCTGACCCTCGACGGTGTTGGATCCAATTTCCCTATAATTGATGATTCTATATTCAAACATTCAAAATATCAAAAACTATTCAATTAAGATCCATTCAAACTTAACATTTTGAATTATAAAATTAAAATTGGTATTTTCCAATATCATCTATTCTCAAATGTGTTAGTGTGAGTGTTAATGTGAGATTTTCTAGAGGGCAAGGAAATCCAAATTTGACAATCCCATTGGTGTCACAATACCTAACACTGCCAAAAATTTCCTGTAGAACTTCGACCCCTTTGAAATAACTTTCGAACTTTTTTATTCTATGACTTTCTATTCACATTTGGTTGTGTTCGAATTCTCCTTTTATATGAGGTGACTATGGTTAAAATATATGTATTATAATTTTTTTTATTTTACAGAATGATCAACGTATATGGATGATATGATAATTTAAGAAGAAAAAAAAAGTATGATACGATAAAGCAATGAACACCTTTTCATGATTCCTTTAATGTACTTGTGGTTGGGAATTGAATTGATGGATTAAAATGTATATAGGGTAATAAAGGTCTTCTAATATAGCTGGATTTAGCTGGAAGAAGCTTCTACCAAAACCAAAATTAAACCATTGCAATGAACTAGTACTAAATAGACACATATGAAGCAATTTTGCAACGATTTTCCTCAATTCATTCAATAACACATAGAGTAGATGGATCCCTATTCTAAGTTAAAAATATAAAATAGGAAAGCATAACCTCGATTAATTATCAATTCACAAAGCTAAACAGGAAAAAAAAAGAAAAAAAACAAGGAAATGATATTGGCTAGGAAAAGCGAATGCGATATTCCAATTCTCAAAAATATTATGACAAATAATAATAATAATAATAATAATAATAATAATAATAATAATAATAATAATAATAATAATAATAATAATAATAATAATAATAATGTATAATTCGTTTGTTCATAACCAGTTGTGCACGAAAGCAAAGTTTGACCAGCATACGAATAATTGAAAAGAACGATATCATATGAGAAGAGGGAAACAAATTCTTTCACAAATACA
Source organism: Cicer cuneatum (assembly GCA_037974295.1). Taxonomy (NCBI): domain Eukaryota; kingdom Viridiplantae; phylum Streptophyta; class Magnoliopsida; order Fabales; family Fabaceae; genus Cicer; species Cicer cuneatum. The sequence goes on from JBBPBO010001985.1 coordinate 3,029,623, forward strand.
TGTTTTTAACAAAAAGTACTAATTAATTTTCGTACCCAAATTTGGCAGATTAAAGTTAATATGGTGAAACAAGCAAACCAGCTCTTTTTTTTTTTTTTTTAAATAAAATAAAAGTATAAAACCAACTCATTTCTCTACCATCTTCCAACCCTTTAAATGTATGTATTTTTTATTTTTGAGGAGTTAAAATTTATTTTAAATGTAATTTGACATGTTGATTTAAAATACAATTGATTTCGAATTTAGAATTTATTATAAATGGAAGTTAAGATTTATAATTTTGTTTGCGTAGAATTGATTTTCATTTTATAATTAAATATTTAACTCATTTTTAATAAAATAAATTTTACATTATTTAAAATTTATTTTTGTTGTTGTTTGGTGAAATTTAAGATGATGGGATGATGTCACAATCTAAGGTAGGAAAGACTCTCAACACTTATAAAATATAATTTTTTTCGTCTCAAAATAATTGATCTATTTGTTAAAAAAAATTGTCTCAGAATAATTAATTGTTTAAATTTTCACTGCATTTCATTAGATATTTTAGTTAGTTAGTTATTAGTTATTTTACAATAATTGATTATTTATCTAATTTACTATATAAGTCTATGTAACATTTAATGCAATTTAGCTTATTTCAATTATCAATATTATTCAATTTATTTTTTTTCATTTATCTCTTATTAATAGTTTAAATCAAAAATCGTAATACCCTTATTTCTAATTGTATTATTTAATTAATAGTACTTACATAATTTTTAATGTTACAATTATTTTAACAAGTATATGCTTTCCTCACATTAGTTGGGATAAAAAAAAAACACGGTGGAATTTATAAATCTTGAAAGTTCAAAAGAGAGCGGTGACTCCTTTCATACCATAGTCATAACAAAAATAATAAATAGTAATTAAAATCTCCACTAAATACTTGAAACTTTTCCATCTAAATACTTAACATCATTCGTACGTCACGTTTGACAATTTCCTGTGTACAACTTGATAATATAATGACCAATAAATAACAACCAATTAATGAAACCATTGTTTTTCTTTGCTAGTTAGGACCTAACCATCCCTTCTCGATTGCACTTTTAGCATTTGGAGAAATATCTCTCAAAAGTCACACACGTAATCATAGGATAGGAATAGGAATATTAGTTATATTTTGAGGATTAATATATCTTTTAGTGTTGTAAAAAAATATGTATTCTGTTAATGTCACATTAAATTAAACACTAAAACAGCATTGATGTTAGATAATTATGGGCCAATTAAACAAATTAAGATTATTATGTTACACATTTTAAACCAGTCAAAATCAATTCTAAATATATAAAGTTAATGTTATCAAGTATTAATTTTGTTTTTAGAAATTGTTCTAATTTAAAATTCTAATTTTTGAACACAAAAGTGAATTTTATAGTGATTTTTTTTTTCAAAACAAAAATTATTTTTACTTTCAAATAATTTTAAAGTAAAATCAATTTTTATGATCCTATAACCAAAAACACATTAAGAACAATCATATAATTAATTTGAACATCACATGGATATCAAATATATCAAAGTATTAAATATACTTTTTAATGATAATATGGAGTTCGATAGAAAAATATTTAGATTATGAACAAGAGTTATTTCAATTTAAATTTGAACTTAAATCCTCTCACCAATCTATTCTTAATTAAAACTCATAATCAATCGACTACAACTACTTAATTAAAACATTGAATATGAATCTTATATTTTGTATAATCCTGCACTTGCCATTTGATTTGAAGTTTATAATCCAATACTACTTTCCAAGTGCAAAGGGAAAAAAGTTTGTGCTATTAACCCAAAGTAATTTTTTGATAACAGCATTGTTTTGGATGAATCATGCCTCATTAGCTGTCATGGACCCCACATACCCTAATCAGCTAGTCCTTCAAACAAAGACAAGTCAACCCATATCTCTGTTTCACTCTACACACGTTGGCAATATTTTACCCCCAACCACTTCCAACACCTCCAAAACCCAATGGCTCTTCACATTCATAATTATCTCCTCTTAATACCACTCCCTATATATAGTTTCACAACTTTGCATGCAATTCATTCCTCACCAAGTCCAAATACACACTTCTTTCTTTCCTATATTATTTTTGTTCCCTCTCTAATTCTTTTCAAAACTTGCTTGCAATCCACCAACCAAAAAATTTCATTAAAACATAAAACCAAACGTAGGTATATATCATCACTATTAGCTAGTTGAAATGTTAAGTAAGACACTTATTGGCTTTCTCCTAATAGCCTTTTTGGTAGAAGCAACATTTGCTAGTAACTTCAATCAAGATTTTGACATAAAATGGGGTGATGGTCGTGGTAAAATCATTAACAATGGACAACTTTTGACTCTTTCTTTGGACAAAGCTTCTGGCTCTGGATTTCAATCAAAAAATCAATACTTGTTTGGGAAAATTGACATGCAAATTAAACTTGTTCCTGGTAACTCTGCAGGCACAGTCACAACCTATTATGTAAGTGTCTTTAATTAATCAATTGGCTACATGTGTGTTTTTATTACTATTAATTACTCCATTTGATCCTAAATATAAGAGAAAGTTTGGTAAATTTAGCCAGCTTTTCAATTTTTATATAAAATATTTAGCATGAAATTAATGGAACGAAAATATTTATTAACTAAATTTGTATGTTATTGACTTTTGCAGCTATCTTCTCTTGGTGATGCTCATGATGAAATAGATTTTGAATTTCTGGGGAACTTAAGTGGCGATCCTTATATTGTTCATACAAATATTTACACACTAGGGAAAGGGAATAGAGAACAACAATTCTATTTGTGGTTCGACCCCACCAAGGACTTTCACACTTATTCCATTCTCTGGAATCCTCTAAGCATCGTGTATACATACATAGCCCTACCTCTTTTCTCTCATATTTATAAAATGTTTAAAATAAAATAATTTAATATACACACATGGTATAAAGGTTTTTTCTTTTCTCAATAACCCTTATTTAAAAAAATGTACCAAAAAAACTACTCTACAATTATATATCACTAAAGTTCATTTTATAACCGCATTTTTTATAATTGCATTTCAAAAATATCATATTAAATTTTTATAAAATGTGTGTAAAAAAAATTAGAGAAGTGTTAGCAACATACTTTTTAATACACATATTCAAATGCACTTTTTTTTATTTGTTGTAATTCACATAGATTTTACTAAATTATGTGAATCTCATTTAAAGAGAATGTGTTAAAAAACATGTGTTGTTAGTATTATTCAAAAAATTAATTTACACCTTAACCAATGTATGTCCATCTATTTTTTCAAAATAAAATGCTAATTATTTTGTATTTTTGGTAAATTAATTATAATATATTTTTTTGAATTTCTAATTTTAAAAATTGGCTATATTTGAAAAAATATAAGTTTTTTGTGGTCCTATATTGAGAAGATATTATCTTAATAATCTTCATATTTTAACAAATTTTTGTGTGTCATGTCATATATAACAGATATTCTGTGGATGGGACCCCAATAAGGGAGTTCAAGAATTTGGAATCAAAAGGTATTCCTTTTCCAAGAAGCCAAGCAATGAGTATATATTCAAGTATTTGGGATGCTGATAATTGGGCCACAAGGGGTGGCCTAGTGAAAACAGATTGGGCCCAAGCCCCATTCACTGCTTCATATAGCAACTTCAACATCCAAGCTTGTGTTTGGACTTCTTCTTCAGGTTCCTCTTGCTCTTCCAAAAATCCATCTTCAAACCAATCATGGTTGAAACAATCCCTTGATTCTACGGGGCAAGCTAGAATTCGATGGGTGCAAAAGAACTACATGATTTATAATTATTGCACTGATACTAAAAGATTTCCTCAAGGACTCCCTCCTGAATGCTCTCTTGAATGAAAAAAAATAGGATATATATACTCGGTTTATATTTTATAGTATGTTTTATTATGCATTCGATTGTATGTAAATTGGATTCATCATTATTTTGGGTACTAATAAATTTCATGAAGAAAATATAAATAAATAAAAAGAACGGTTGACTTATTTATAATGCAGGTTTTTTTTCCTTCTTATTTCATGAAAAGGTCAAAGGTCAATGAAAAATATTAGAAGAAACAGAATGAATGTATCTAGAATAAATGAATACAAAGTCCTTTCACATATATTTTGTTGGGTCAAAAAAACTTCATGAATGTAAGTAATATGTAAAGAAGCTTGCTTGGTTGATTTTTTTTTATTTCTTACTTCTCTTGGTTTATTTTTTTTGACCATTTATGAGTAAAGATACAATTAGACACTCCTAGGCGCTAACCATGCATTAGTCTGTGTGTTAAGCAATGTGATAGAGTTAAGAGGAGGAGGTATAGGAGGAGGAGAAAGTCAAGAGAAGGAAGGACCATCAACTTTCTACATCTGTATGTCACCAAACTATTTTAAGATTTTTAAATAGATCTTTAAACTAAAAGTTATAATAAAATCTTTAAACTAATAACCTTTTTTTGTAATTAAGTCATTTTATTACAAATACAATTTTTTTTTTGTAATTAAGTCCTTCTATTACAATATTGTTAGTCAACGGTTTGTCGACGCTAAACAAGTCTCTAAACTAATTTAAAGTTTATAAATAAGTCCCTAAATTAGTTTAAACAAATAGAAACTGGTCCTTTAGAAAGATAACCAGTTTGACATATCCAAGCCAGAATCAAGCAAAAATATAGTTGTCAATGATGTCTCTTATAAAACAAAATATAGTGGTTGTTGCGAGCTGGACGCGTTTAACACTTTCCTTGTGCAATGTCTTGTCGCATCATGCTTCTTTCTTGAAAGCTCGTTCCGTTGCTCTCCAACTTCCTGCTCTTGATCAAATTCACAGACAAAAATTCGCTCCTTCTGAATCTCTTTCTCCAATGAATGGAGGAATCAAGCCATTTGCTCTAACAAAAGGGACAAGCTGTACCAAACAGTCCCACAAAACATTCATGATACAACCAGTTCCAGCTACAACAACACCACAAGCCTAATTCAGCTTAAAACAATACCTTATTCCTCCCAGTACAGTCTGCTTGTATACTCATAACGTTGGAACAACGCAGCAACACTCCTGCTTTCCATATTGTTCACATACATGCAAACCAAACAATCTTAATCCTCTGCTTGAAACCTCTTCTAGTATTCAACATACCAGTGAACTGCTGGAGGTGGCTAATCACATTGTTAATGAGAGATGTTTGTATCCCAAACCAGAGCATAATGTACCCCCATACTCTCGGGAATACAAAGACATTCTAAGAATTTTTCGTCTCCACCTCCAATTCCAATTCTCCCCCTAAATCCCTCCCATATACACATCATTTATTAAGAGCAATACTATACAACCTTCCAAATCTCATATTTAGAGGCTCGCCTTCAACCCAAGGATACTTCCAAAAAAGAGTCTTACTTGCATTGTATATTCCTATAGCAAGAAAGAATCATAGACAAGTAACAACAACATTTTAAAAATTTCAGAATCAATCACATTCAATAACAGACAATTTAACGTTAATGAAAAATCCGAACATTGTTATTTAATTTAAAAATTTGATGATAAAAATATAAAAGTTTTAATTAGTTTTTAATCCATTCAAAAAATGTAATGGAAAGCGGCAAAGAATATTACGGGCGAGGTAATTGAGACACTGTCCTAATTTTTTTCCTTTGTTGGAGACATTGTCATCACCGTCATCATTATTCTTACCAGGAGCACGTCTTGAAACAACTTTCTTCCATATAAGATTCACATACTCCGGATGATCGACAAAAGGATTCCGATTATGCTGATAAAATTTGCATATTCTTTCATTTCTCAGTTTCTCCTCCCTTGAAGGTGGATCAACTTCATTCCATGCTAATAATGTGGAAAGCAGTCCCATCTCTCTGTTTTCTGCAGTAAGGATATAAATTTTCAGTTTAAATATTTCAACTTACAAGTTACTAAAAAATTATGAAAGCTGGATCGCTTCAATTAATTTTCAAATTCATAAGAATCAATTAAAGAATTTACAAGGACAATATATAATCAAACACAAGGACCAACGTTATTTTATAATCAATTTATCCAAAGAAAAAAAAAGCAGTTGCAATGCACAATAGGACAACAAAATTGTCTTCAAAAGCAAACTACCTTTTCGACATAAAACAATATGTACATTGCAACATAAATTAGGTATAAAATTGCTATTGATATTAGTATTGTAAAAGAGCATATAACAGGAGCTGAAAAAGTAACCATCTATAATAAACAACCACATAAAAAGCAAGATAAATACACTGATAATTCAGCCAACACAAGTAATGCATGTATTTTATCCTTTGGGATTTTAGGTCAGAATTCAAATATTATTGTTGAGCGAGAACATCAACAGTTTAACCTACCAACATTTGGAGTGTCTGAAAGGCGAAGACCTGGATTTCCTCCTGGTTGTTGAAACCCGTAACAGACTGCCATGTACATTAATGCCCTTGCAATATCTCCTCTAACCTGAGTTTAGTTTAACTTCGAGACATAAATACAAAAATGGTATATCCCATATGAAGTTTGAATCAACAATACACTTTTGCTAGTCACACCTCTGTTTTTCCAGTGATACCCAAATAGATTACTTACGTGAACTGAGTAAAATTAAGTTCACGTAGGATATTTGAACAGAACTCACGTAGCCTATTTGGGTGTAATTTAAACAGAACTCGCGTAGCCTATTTGGGTGTAATTTAAACAGAACTCACGTAGCCTATTTGGGTGTAACTAGAAAAGGGATGTAACCAACAAAAGTGTCAACAATGTATTAATTGTTCAGGAGAAGAGACATCAAAGCTACTTGAAAATAGAAGTAATATAGTACTGGATCTTTCACCATCCTTTCAGGTCCTTTTTAACAGCTGTTAATGATTTGCAAGGTACAAATTAATTGTGAATATCAGTTATAGAGATTGAATAAAATCTTAATGTCATGGGTTTAATCTAGAGTAAAAATACTCCAACCTCAGTAGATACACCTTTAAACATAATAACTCATATGATATTTGGTGGCAATACCAGGCCAGATATTCGTCAAATTTCATGCATGATCAGCAAACGACTAAAAGGATTTGAAAATGAAATGACAATCAAAAACAAAAACGACTGACAGAAATATGACCTGCTTAGGTGGTGCCCACCTCCTCTTGTCTGCTTCAGTGTCCAAAGCAGCTTCTTTGTTGGCTGGCCTCAAACATTTGGCCGAGCTAGTTATGCATTCCCCATAGTACTTGTTTCCCCTTGATGAATTCACTAAGAGAAACTTGTAATGTCAACCAAATTGTAATGTTAGTAAAATATTGTGCAGTGGTTCCCCTTACCATTAACATCAGCAGGATGAATGTTATGTAAATCAGTCAAAGACGGAACACTGGACAGCCCATATGAACGAGGCCAAAGATGCTCCCCTGTAAAATACAATTACAAAAACAAGTAAATTTCTAATATATTAATCAGTTCGTGAGTTAGTTAGATGATGTGAATGATAGGCTATAAATAATAGGAAAGGGCTTTGTCAAAAAAAAAAATAGGAAAGGAAAATTGGTGGGACTTAACTTTGGTGTTGGAAAGGGATTTAGATGGTGGAACAAATTAAAATGCTTTCTTGGAATTGGTTTAGAACAAAGGCGCCCCGGTTTTACTTTCTTGATATCTCAATCGACATGAAATCCAAAGGAATGCTTGGGTTATAGGATGTAATTTTCATGTGATTGGAGTGGAGTAGGCAGCTGATGTATTGATTCGTATGTTGGGCTTCATTAGTTATATGTTGGGACACAGCCCTATCTATCCATCAAATTAGAACATAGTTGAATTGAAGCTCAAGATAGGGAATTACAGGGGTCTATGCTATAAGAGAGAGATAAGGGTGACTTCTAAGCTACTACTAAAATCATCAAGCTAAATAGTATAGCGAGCATTGAAGTCAACGGGGACCAAATGGATATTATTGTCTTCCATTAACATCATGTTTCAAATAATGGGACCCTGCACATTTTGTTTTCAACAACTACAAACTATTCAAGGTGAATGTTTAGGGGGTTATTCATGGGTGACCCCCATATTTAGTTGTCAAGTTAGTTACAGAAAGTGAAACAATAGGCTACAAATGAGGAAAGGAAGATGAGTGAGGATTATTTTTGGTTTTGGAATGGAGTTTAGAGTGTCAACAGAAATCTTTCTACTTTGGCAATGACCCAAAAAGGAACTTGATCAAATAAATATTCATTTTCTCATATTTTTACCCTTTTGTTACAAATACGAATTACCAGCTAGTAAAATATGCTACAAAAAAAGGCCAACAGAAACAGCTGAAAACCATAAGAATAATTAAGAGTAGTAAAAGACAAACATTGAAATAATGATAAGTCCAGCAAATTGACCAGATGACTCACTATTCCATCCCTGTGGTTTTCCTGATAACCATTTCGGAACAATTCTCAGAGAGTATATTTCGACTCTGCGTATCACAAATCACCAGGCACATAAAAATAAACTAATATTATGTGATACTCAAAAGGCATCACTCAATGGAAAGTGTAAAGTAAATATTAAAAAAGAAGTGATGACAAGAGCAATGCATACATTCCGGACGAAGCTTCTGGATAATCAACATCAGCAGCATCAAGAACCTTGAGAGCATCCCACACCTGTTACACAAGAATCCTTAGCAAAGCAAAAAAGTGGTAGTACACTATTTTAAATAAAAACACACATATTTAAAACAAAGAATGACCTCTTGGTAGGACAAGGAATGGTGTCGAGCAATAATGGCATTCAATTTTCTCTTGAATGCTTCACCTTTTAATGTCAAATGATTCACAGGGGAATAGTAATTGGTAATGTCCTCACAGGCATAAGTAGAGGAAACTGGAAAGTCAGAGGCCACAGCAACCAGATTAAGAGACACTAACAAGTAAAACGAAACAAGTCTTGAAAACCATTTCCACGAGAAATAATAACATGTTAGCCATATTTGTCCCATTGAGATCCTAAACAAAATAGAAAGGTAATAGTTGTTGTTAGCTTTACAATCAAGGGACAATTGGTATTAGTTTATTTTAGTTTATCTACGGATATATGCACGTGTGAGGCCGTTGGTTATGACAGGTTTATAAGCTATTTTCAACTTATTTCTACAAACTCTCCACCATAATTTACGAAAATAATTTATAGATACACGAAAACAATTTGACTTTATTTTATATTTTGTTATATAAAAAGTTATATATAAACACTTATATAAGATAAACGCTTATGTTATGGGCCCCTAAACCCATTTGTTATAGATTATAAAAAAAAAAATCATTTTGCCATTCCATAATTTAGAGATTAAAAAAAAAAACTATAGTTGTTTTGTGTTTGTTTGCCGTCATGAGAATTACTTTTTTTAAAGTAATCAATTATCAAAAATGATTTTTATAACGATTAGTGATATATTTTTATTAAAAAATGATTAATGATTAGTGATATAAACAGCTTTTGTAATATAACGATTAGTGATAAAAAAAAATGATTATTTGTAAGCTATTTATACAAAAAGGACCAAAACACGACTTTTAATTCTCAATAACTAAGGAAGAAAATAATAAAACAAGGTCTTGGCAAGCTAGAAACAGAAATCCCTAAAAAAAATGGAGAATAGGCTGGCAAAAATTGGGAGCATTGATCACTCAAATATATCAATAATACTACAAATAGGATTATAAATAACATATTATAACCACAATTGTGATTGATATATTAGCATTTGTTGGATAAGGTGAAATTGAAATGAATTGAAAAGGCAGCGACCTGTCGTCAATGTTGTTAGAAATTGGAATCGGAGGTTTTGGAAGGCTTGCACCGGCAGTGAAACCGCGGCGCCGGAATGTTGGTGTTGCGTGACTGTGGTTGTGAAGTTTAATTGCTCCGTTTCCCGGCAAGTACTGGCGGTTTGAAAAAAGTGCGGCAAGTCTCAGCTCACTTGTGACCGTCCTCATGTTATCTGCTTCGGAATAATTCGATTATTATTTCTCCATTAGTTGTTTAAGACTAAAATACTCTTATATATTGTAAATATTTGCAACTGCTTTGATAAATAAGGGTAACTTGTATAGAAATTATTAAATGACAAATATTTCAAGATTTGAAATGAGACAAATAATATATAAAGTGAAAGAATGTTACTAAAATCTAATTAATAAAATGAATAATAATAATAGTATATGAGTAGATATGTAAACGTGGACCATTTAAGACAATTGTTTGAATGTGACAAGAGAAGCCGAAGCTGATGCTTACATTGGCATTTGAATTATTGATAGCGATACAAAGGGGGCCTTTGTGTAATGTACCAACACAAGACGCTTGGCACCTCAATCGAACCAACGTGTTATACGTTTCGGTGCTTTTCTCATTTCTAATAATTTAATGAATTCATTCTCATATAAATCAAATTCAATTCAATTAATACTACTAGTGTTAGTATATACTATGTCTCTCTCTCTCTCTCTTTGGTTGCATAAATTAAGAAGAACTTGGACTACTTTCTCCACCCGAATCAAGCTTCGCAAATCTGGTATCTCATCTCCTTTAAATTATTTTTATTCTTTTAATTATTAATTTCAACCAAAATATTTTGAAATGAAATATAATAGCGGCAGGTGAATTCAGCGGCGGAGCTGTTAGTGGGTTGTTAAATCTTCGAGATGATGTAGAAATGTGTGGTTACAGGGATGTGGAAGTCATGTGGAACATGTTAAGCTTAAGCCTCACGCCTGAGTCAATGGAAACAGCAACAACCACTAAACGAAATAAACTTTCTCACCGTAGCTGCAACCAAAGATCAAATTCGAGACTTCTTTTTTGGAGTAATCATAACCCATAAGTAAAGTTTCTTTTGGAGTAAATGTTATTTAAAGTTTTGTAGTGGCATATATGTGAATATGTTTTGTACATCACAAGAGAATGAATAAGATCATATCTAAGTTATTTGCACACCGCGTAGTAACGTTGATTTTGGTACTATACAATTTATATATTTTAATTATTAATACTGTTCCAAAAATTATATGGTAACAAAACTCAATTCTCTAAAATGTTAGTCTCTAAAAATTATAGTCGTTGAGATTAACTTATATATGTTTACGGTGTAAAATATTTTTACACTTAAATTATACAGTAGTATCACTTTTTTAAATTAATTCATAAAATATTTCTAACAAAATTTACATATAGTACACAAATTAGATGAAGAAAAGTATTTGGTGTATATTCATTGAGTGTATATACTCTGAGAGAGCAGAAAATAAAAATTGTAAATAAAAATTATAATATAATAAATGTAATAAATTAATGATGTGATAAAAAGAGAGAGTCGTATAAATAAAATGAAATATTCAATATATATAATAAAATTAAACTATATATACATCATTATTGAAAAATGAAAGGTGCTAAAAAATTCCTCTTTTCCAAACCACTTCTTAGTTTCTTGCCATATATATATTTGTGTTTGTGAGATTTGAATAATCTCTTATTTAAATTAAATATGAAGATAATGTTTATCATCTTATTATTAAAATATATTGAACTTTACTTATAAATTTTTAAATTATAAATTTCAATAAGAGAATAAACATAGCCTATTACCTATTATATTTCATCAGAGAATTCAAATCGCGCGCGCGTGTGTGTATATATATATATCAATTCTCAAGTAGCAAACAGCAAACAGAATGAATATATACTCTGACGTTGTCCTTGTCTTGTCACCCACACAGAATATACAAATTATAAAGAATTATTTAGAGATTTTTTATTTGGACCAAAACTTGCGTGCATTGCGGAAGCAGCTATAAGTAATCGGTTTATTTTGTCCCTCTTTACATACTATAATAAGTATTCTACCGCAAAGCAAATTGAGAATACTGCTTCTTGTCAAGTTCTACCGATTAATAATCGATATGATAACTAACTGAGAAGGGATTCTTTTTAGACAAATAAATAAGAAGGGATTAGATTCACTTCGTGACGTGGTTTCTTCGGCATCTAACAAATGCACACACTTTGGAATCTGTGGATTAATTTTCTGTAATGATTTTTTATTTTTCTAAGTAAAAATATACTATTCGATTTTTTTATCAGAATATCCTCTTTTTTGACTTTTAATACTAAAATGCTCCATTTTCAAATTAATATATGGGATTGTCCTACTTTTTAGAAATTTTCTCCAATGAGTTTTTGCATTTTTTGCATGTTTTACAAATTTCGAAAATACCAATTATACCTTTATGTATTTCCCAAACTGATTCATGTCTATCATCTTCATTCACAAGTAATTAACATGTTTTTTGTATATTGTTGTTGTTGGATTTTAAGATTCTGCCTCTGATTTATGCGTGTTATTTCTCCCTCTGATTTATGCAAGTGATATCTTCCTCTGATTTCTGCGTGTGATTTCTCCCTCTGATTTCTGCCTCTGATGGTATCATCTGATTCTGACTCTGGTATCCTGTGATGATATGTTTTGATATCATCCTCTGGACCATTGATCTTTTAATCTGGATATTTATCATTTGATCTTTTAAAAGATCAATGGTTCAGATTAAAATATCAGAACATATCATCACAGGATACTAGAGGCAGAATCAGATGATACCATTAGAGGGAGAAATCACACACAGAAATCATAGGAAGAATCAGAGGGAGAAATAGCACGCATAAATCAGATGCATAATCTTAAAACCCAACAACAACAACATCAGTGTATAAAAAACATGTTAATTACTTGTGAATTAAGATGATAGACATGAATCAGTTTGGGAAATACATAAAGGTATAATTGGTATTTTTGAAATTTGTAAAACATGTAAAAAATGCAAAAACATCCTTCAGGAGGTCTCTTCCTGGGAAAGAGATCTCTCACTAGCGCAAAAAAACATTTTATTCAGCAGGTCGCTCCCGGGGGAAGATACCTCCCTCTGATTCTAAAAAGTAGGGCAATATCGTATATTAATTTGAAAATAGGACATTTTGGTATTAAAATTCAAAAAAAAGGATATATAGATAAAAAAATTCATATGATTCGGCTGCAATTTTTATATATTTACATTGGGGTTGAGATTGTGCATGTACAACCTAAATCCAACATCTATATTTTGAGAACCATCACACATATATATACATTTCTAAAATAACAAGCCATACTTAAACAAACAATTTCACATTTCAGTTTATACGTGTCAATTTTTCATTAATATTCATATTAATAACTCCCATTCCAACTCTCTAACCTTGTGTGATAGAACAAACCATTTTCTATGTTTTTTTAACACAAACATAATACTTATTGATTTTGCCAAATGGAACTTTAGTTTAATATCCTTTTTTTTCAATATTTTTTAAATGAAAAAAAAAATGAAGGGTCAGGAATCACATTGGGCCTAAAGAACGAGAGGAAGCCCATGTTAGAGATGCAGGTGAGGTAACGAATCCAACTGGGATATCGGCTCTAGAAGCTTTGTACTTGTTCTATAGGACCTTTTCCTACCTTTGTAATTTAGGTCATTAACCATACTATTAAACTTGATTATAAAAAAAATCAAGCTTCAGTTAAACGAATCCAATTGTTTATGACAACCCAAGTTTAAAATAATTAATTACACTTTACTTACTTTTTGATTGAATTTTTCAATTTGTGATTTAACACAACATATCAGCAGAAACAAATTCAAAATTAAGAGAATAATAAAAAATACTTTTACGCGTTTTTTTAAAGAAATTTTCACAACAATTTTCCTTAAAACGAGAAGGAGGTTGCAACCATGCACACGATGTTGATGTTATCTTGTGGACTAGTCCACATTTAAGATTTCAATTTAATTAACTTGGTTTTTTATATTAATATTTAATGTTATAGGACTATTTTTTTTTAACTCTCTTTGTTTCTGATCTTTGGTCTTTAAAGCATTTTATTTTTATTCTAAAATTTTGGTTTTTTTAGAAAATAAAAATACAATAAATGACATTTTTTACTTTTTATTCTTAAAAATCCAAAAATATGAATTAAATGAATTTTATTTTTATTTAATGAATATAAGGTAAAAAAACTAAAATTACACAAATTTATTATTTCTTAATATGTGTATCCAATGCTAAAAGTAACCAAAGTTTAAGTACGAATGAAGTATTATCTAACAAAAATTCTCACCCACTAAGTGTAGAAAAAAAAAGAGTATTAAAGGTCTGAATGGCATTTGAGCATATCAAATTTCATATAACATTTAATTATCAGAGTTGTATTTACGAGAAAATATTTTATTTAGTTAACACCAAAAGAGCTATATACTTCCTCTAGTCACTATTATAAAAAAAAAAAAGATTGTCTCAAACTTTGATCTCTGTTATAAGTAAAAATGAATTACTTTTAATTCATTTAATGTTGATATTCTTAATATACTCTTACTTTAATAAAAAAAATATTTAATTTTAATTGAGTGTTTGACATTCAAAGATTAATTTAGTAAATTTAAATTAAATTTTACATAAAATTTAAAAAACTAATTACACTTAACTAATTTTTTTAATTTACGAAAAATTAGTTATTTCTGTATATAATAGTAATGACCGAAGGAGTATATTTTTTCATATAAATATTAACTTCATTAATTTCACTCCCTTCTTTGATATGATATGAAACTATTGTCACGGACGAAGATAATACAAGATCCGTTATTTATATAGAGCTGATAACTGAATCGTACAGAAATACCACGTGGTTACTGACTAGCTTTGCCTTTGTTACTTGAATTACTGGGATGGTCCCTTGCTAGCGTTGCAAAGACAAGAGGTTCAATAAGACAACAACAGTATTAATTAGGTGGCCAAAAAAGAGAGGGAAATGTACATGTTAGACCCTCAACTCTGGATTTCAATCTATGAAGATTTCTCAAACAAAACAAAACTAGCATATTTCGAAGTCCTGTTTACTTTTGCATCAATAACATTGATAATTTTCGGCTGTTGATAATCATATTATGGCGTGTGTGGAATGGAAAACAAATTCCTTTGAAACATGCATATGTGAGTTTGTGATTGATATATTATTTGGTAAATTTTATATAATTGTACTTTTACTCTTCAAACTAAAAACTAAAATGTTCAAATAAATGTATTAATCTGCTGCCGTAAAAGTTTTGGTTTGTTTTTCAGTCTAAAGATATATGATAAAATTTATTGATCCAACGGGGAAAAATTAACTTATATATAATGTAAGACTATCTTATTTGTCACCATAGACTTAATGGTGTTTTCCATTTAAAAAAAAAAATTCTTTTACATTTGTAATCTTTCACATAGATTTAGATATGCAGTTGTTTACAATTGTCAGGTGGGGGACCTAGGGAAAATTGGATGTTTTTTTTTTTCTATAATAATGAGAGAGAAATTGAATAACGGTCTTTTAGCTCTATAGGACAACATCTGCAGGATGTGCAAGAAGTTTGGCACCATCTCGAATGACGTTTGAGATTCATATTCACTGCAGTTAGACAATCTGAGTTATTGGATGTCTTAGATTGTTACTACCATAATTAAAAACTCAATTCAAATCATGCATTCTTCATCAATAGCTGATGTACTATGGTGACTACATCTCAAATCCAGTTCTGTTACATAAACAACCCTTTGGCTGTGCACCTTGACTTGATCCACTTGAAATAGTAGTATATCAGTCTTACCTAGTTTCACATGACAAGTTCGCCACAAACAATATAAAGTGCAGTACATAACCATGTGTCTGAGAGAGACTTCCCTGTTAATGTCGCTATCATTTCTTGTATCTTTTTTGGCCAATAGATAGGTGCCCCCCACAATAGTTTTCAACACAAAATTTAGTGTTTGGATTTAGCAAAAATAGATGTGTGGCCATAAATTGAGCTGAGAATAATAAATCACAGTGAGTATGCTTTGAAAAGCGAGAATAATAAACCCACAGTGGATCATACATAAGCTTAATCATTAGAACAGCAACTGGCATTATCTCATTCATCAATCATCCAATCCAAGCACACAACCAACAAAGATATCATACATTAAGAGCAAAAAGAAAAGAATATAATTGATAAGTAGATACCTACCAGTAGTGGGCAATGTGGTTCTTATTTTCAATGAAGTTGTTGATATAACACTAACATTCCTGCATAATATCTATGCTCCAATCCATAAAATAAGAAGAAGGCTACAGACTACAGTTATCTCCTAATGCACAACTGGATGAATACAAGAATGTAGTTAGGTTAAGTTGATGCTTGCTTCCCTAAAACTCTTGGAAATGCAATGCCATTAACCCATTACTGTCCTGTTCAGTAAAAAATGAACTTTCGGAAGAGATGAGCTAGTCAAAGTCAGAGACTATTCATCAAATTGAATCTTCAATGTATCAGTTATTAATATGAAATATTGCAGTTTAAGTTAAAACTTGGGTATAGACTTTGCACGCAAGAACTGCTTAAGAATGTCCTTTTCTTCATCAATTTGTTTTTTCTCCATAGCGTCCTTTGGTTTCACTTTTCTTTTCTCTTCCAGCATCCATTTGAAAACTTCACGTTGTTGTTCTTCAGTAATTGGAGCTTGAACTTCCACAGGCATTGCAACAGGGGCAAAGAAATCTCCATAATTTAGGTCCATTGATCTTGTGATGCGTTCAGAAGGAACTTCAACGGTAGCTTTGCCCTTATGCAATCTGTGTGCTGCTCTTTTCCTATGAACTTCCATTGAATCTCTCCGTTGTGCCCTTGCAAAAAGAAAAGCTGCGAATTATCAAATACGAATCATGGAGCAACAAAAGCAAATTAGGGAAGTAAACCCACTCATGCCATGTGGATAATTCTCCTTATAGATAGCAGTGGAAATTGGTCAAACCAACCGATAGGAGCCTATGGCCTAGCCCGCGTCAACCAAGACTTGACCAGACTTTTTTAAAATAGACAAAGTCAAAGCTTTTTAGAAGCCCATAAAGTGCAAAGGTCAGACTACAAACAGCTGAAAAAACCTTTTATGTTTGCCACGACAGTCTACAGCCTAATTAAGTAAATATAAATAAATTACTATCGCTATATAAAATTTGATATTGTGTTAAATAATGAATTTTTTAACTTTTTTTGCAATTTAAGCATACCAGCCTACATCCATTTTTGAAATATTTTAAGGTATTATAAAACAATTTAAATAGAATGTCATATAAAGTTAGATTCTCTAAAATGTCATGTTAGATATCTAAATAGAACTTAATTTCATTAGTCTATAAGCTCGTTAGTTTATCTAAAAATAGATTAAATTACTTATTTGAAGACATGAATATCAAATAGGTTTTTAAGTAGGATAACAGGTCAATCAAACTTACAAAAAGATTCGGCCCAACCTAAAAAATAAGCCTATGACAGGTACCAAACAAGACTTAGGCCTTGACTACTTTTATCAGACCAGACTTGAGTTTTGCAAAGCCTAGCTCGGCCTAAGCTATTTCTACTCCAACTTATAAATATTAAATAGGTTTGGCCCAAAATTTGTAAATATTTAAAAAGAGATAGATAGATGTAAAAATTTCACACAAACTCATATAACAAGGTCATATAAATTTTTACCAAGAGGGTACCTTCCCTCTAAACCAAAGGCAAATGTAATTATATATACTAGAGTTTCCATTTCCACTTTTTTCTTGACATCAAAGAGCCTAGAAGGGATTTGAAGTTGAGGCCTATGAATCTATGATGCATAAATGTTTTGACCTATGATGCAACATTATCAACAAAATATAACCATAAATACTATCTGTGAAACGTATCATTTTCCTATCACCCCTTTTAAACTGATCACAAATTTACAAAACAAAGTCCAAAAGACATTAATTTTTCTAAGGGGCATAATCATCAGTAATTGGTAGTAACATAGCAGTGGAAATAATTCAAGTGGTCAGTGACTTCACATGGTGGAATTATTGAACATAGACATCCCACCAGGCAGCAAGTACACAAGGTATTATTAATAAAAGCTAAAAAGCTACCAATCACTAGATGACCGTGTTCTTATAATTTCATCAATGTAAATGTAACAAAGAACCCAAAAAAAGAAAGAGAAAAAGGACAGACCCACTTATTTTTAGACTGGTAAGTTTAAATGCAAACACATATTTCTACTGGCTGAACCATTGGGGTGTTCTTATATTAAGTTTCTTTTCAAACATAACAGTTGTACGAGTTATAGACAAGTTGTAGACAAGTCCAAAAACTACCAATCCTCCATCACAACATGCAGTTACACACTCCCTCTGTAATTAAATATAAGCAAAAATGGTAGTTGAAATGTTGATGTATCTAGTTAAAAATTTAGTCCATATATATTAACTTTTCAACTACCAATTTTGCTTATATTTCATTTTAGAGGAAGTAATGACTAAAGGGACTTAAAAACAATACACGTATTTTTGCAGTGATAATCCTTGAGATTCTCCCTTGCATGCCCCCAAATACCCAAACAAGGATAACTCATCTATAATTTCAACTCCATCAAATTTTGATTAAAAAGGCTCCTTTCTTGAATGCCCATAGCCCCATGCGAATGCAACAAAAATACTCTCTCTATTTCACTAAAATCATAATGACTGTACTTTTATAAAGGCAACGAATCAATCGATATACAGTTTTCCAGCACAACCATGAACTATATAACAAATAGTTATGAAATCATGAAAACACAAATATATTTGAACACATAGTGATGTAATATATCTTGAATGTCAATCATCTCTATATGAACAATGCAATCAAATAGCTCTCAATAGGAAACCATTCAAAGAAAAATCCTAATCAAAGACATGTTTTGAAAACTTGAAAATTGTTTGAAATTTTGAATGGTTTCTTCCAATGTCCAAGAAACCAACTAGCTGAATGAGACACAGAATCTAAAGAAACATGTGCAGGTGCCACGTGGGCATCTTGTGGAAAGGAAGAGCAACAAAAAATGTGTTAGGCAATTTATCAAACACATGATAGGCAAAAGCGTGGCGATGCAAAAACACATTGTGATAATTGGTTACAGTAATAGGAAACGACTCATTAATCAGAAGTTCACGATAAAATAAGGTGGAGGAAGAAAGAGACGAAGCTGACCTCCAATTGCAAGATTGGAGAGCAAGAGAAAGCGCCAAACGAACTTGAAGCGCTTCATGAGTAACCCAGTTGAAGATACAGGAGGAGGAGCGTCATTATTTGTCATTTCATCAAAACCAAACGACGATGATCACTGCTAATTTTGATACCAAAACAATCGTGAAAGTCTTTTGATACACAATATAGGTCTGGTTTGGGTGTGAGTTTGTCTTTTTCCTTTTTCCTTTTGTAGTTTTGTTTTTATTTTTGGTCAACTTTGTAGTTTTTTTTTCGCTACACACAAATTAACGCTGATCCCACACAAATAATAATTATTTGATTTAAATAATGTCACATTTTTATTCAATTTAGGTATTGTTTTATTCTATTTTTTAATCAATTTTTCTACTTTATTATTGTAGTAGAAATCCAAAACAAATACAACAAAGTTTTTAAATAAAAATCAGAATCATGCAATTCATTTACTTTTTTGTGTTATATCATTTACTTTTTTTTATTATAATACAAACATAAATTTTAAGAGTTCTCTAAAAATTTAGTAAACTACATATGTATAAATAGTAATCGTGAAAACAATGCAATTCATTTACTGTTTACAATTTAGTATAAAAAATGAATTTAACTTTATTACAATAATAAATTAGAAGATGAAGAAATAATAATAATTATGACAATGCATACCTTAATCAATTTTTTGTAAAATGAATAACATAAAAATTTATTTATTTATTTAGTTATTTTGGCAAAAAATTAAAGAAACATTATTTACCAAGAAGAACGTACTTGAACATGTGAACAATAAAATAATAAAAATAAAACAATAAGATTATAAATGACAAAAAATGTAAAAAGTTATAAGCTATAAGTTCAAATGCTATTTAAAATAATATATCAAAATAAGCCTTAAGCTGATGAGAAAAGTTTGTTTATCAAACACATTTATTTTAATCTAACAAACTTATAAACTAGTTTAATAAGCTATAAGCTAGCTTATTAGCGTTACCAAATAATATCATATTAATAGTGGAGTTCTTTCATATTCTAAATACATTATTCTACTACATCTATCCCATTTTATAAACTTATATTATTTTTTGAGTTTTATTAAAAAAAATTGATAGTTCGTTAATATATTTTTATTTTATGTATTAATGTTGCTAAAATAAATTTTTAATTTACATGTGTCAAACTTAATTTTTATATTCTAAGATAAATTAATAGTATTAATAAAAGATATATTAGAAAAAAATAATAAAATCTATCTAATAAATTGAAAGATGACTTAATGACTGTTTTTTTTCAAAAGATGTTTACAAATAGGGAAAGAAGTAGTATATAAATTGTATCTCTTAAATTTTTGCTCATTGTATTTATGTTTGTCGTTGTTTGAAAATTTTAATTGATATTCCCAACACAATAGATATTATTTGGAAAATTTAACTTTTCTTATGGTTTTAATCTTAAGAAGAAAAAACAATGCTTTATTCATATGAAAAAAATAATAAACATCACCATCTAATTTGAAGAAAAAAGTTAATTAAACAACGTATTCACAAAATAATGTAAAAAATGGGGGAAAAAATTACAAATAAATGTCATTTAAGGAAACAAATAAAGATATTGAGTATATCAAAATATAAAAATTATCATTTATCACTTAAAATTTTTAAATTAGCCAACACGACAACCAAAATAAAAAAGTTAAGGACTGTTTATTTAGTGAAAATATTTTTTTAAAAAAAAAATTTGTGTTAAATTTACTTGTTGATAAAAATATAAAACATTTTTTATATGGACAACTGTCTACATTTGAAAAAACCATGAAACTATCAAAAATTATTTTTTTTTTTAATTTTCAAAAATACATCTTCATTATAACACTTCATCTTTTATTGATAACAATGATTTGTTTTTAAGAGTCTTTTTTTTATATACAAAATGGTAAATAACATCATATTCAACATAATAATTTCACTATATGTCTTAAAACTTAATGACCATTTTAAGAGTCTTTAGTCAAGATAATAAACACTCATATTAATAAATAAAAATACAAAATACTTTCACAAAATAAACTAACTCTTAAGAAATCCAATTGTTCACAAATTATTACACACTCAAGTCACATAATATCAACTATATTGTGCAAAAGTAAAAAATATTAAAAATATATATTTTTAAAACAATGGCTAACAAGCTAATTTACATTGTATTGTTATATGTAAACCTCACAATTTTTTTATACTTCTTTAACATTTTTTTTTATATTACATCATTAACATATCATATATATCATATTAATTTTTATTTATTTTTTTCTTTTAAGTTATAAAAGTGTGAATCGATACTTTTCTATTTACCTGCCTCCCCATTGTCCAATTTTTTTGACACCGAGACAAAATTTTGACTAACCAAGTTAAATAAAACATCTCATTTTAATTACAATTTTCCACATACAATACTCAAATATTGTATAAGAATCACAATCTCAAAGTCTAACAAAAATAATTTATATATTTATTTTGTAGCACTAGTATTTCTTAATAGACAAATATGGAAAAACTTTAGACCATTTTCATTTTGAATGAGAGATAGGATAGTAGTGTCAGAGTTGCCTCATCAGAACCATATTCATTTATAAGGTCTTGTCTTGTTGAGTCACGCCGCTCTTATTGTATGTCTACCACTTCACCATCTCAAGAGCCAAGCCATTAGCCAGCTACCTACTTGCGTTATTACTGTCAAGCAGACAAAATGTAAAATCAACAATGGCATCCCACAAAAGGATCTCTTCTCAGTTCTCTCTACACACACCAAAAAAAAAAAAGCTGCATCTCAAACATGAATCATCACTGTCATGATTGAGAACCTCACGCGATAGGTCAATCTTAGATTATAAAAAACATTTCAAAATACTAAACCGTTTGAATGATGCAGGACACGAAACAACGTCGGAACATAAAAGGAAAAAGTAGTCACGTTGCTTTCTCCCATGAAATAAAGAGAACCCATTTCGTTCCCTTTATATATATAATAAACGAGTAAATTTTTTCATTTTCTTACCATAGAACATTCCCATAGTTTTTAAATAAAATCTCAATTACTATTTACTCAATCCATTTTAAAATGAATATTTTTTTAACGATTTTGAATACATTAAAAAATACAACGATTTCAAAAAAAGTCATTTTATCAAATTATTTTTATTTACTATTTATTGGTTTTTTATTATCATAAACATAAAATGAAGTTGATGTTTTGAAAGTAATATACGTAATAAAAATTAGAAAATACAATTTAAAAAAAATACACTGAAAAATAAGAATGACAATCATTTTAAATAGTTTTTTTTACTAAAATGACACTTTTATAAAATGGATGCACTTATAGTACCATCTATTCAATAATTTTTCCACAATTGATAATGTACTAGTATATATATATGGTTTCAAACATAAAATCGGTTTTTGTTTAAGGGATATCAATTACAATTTATTTACCTTCTAAAATTGATTCTAATCAAAACGTAATTTTTACTTCAAATTTATTATTCAATTCATTTTTAAGTAATTATACTCAAACATTAACTTTACATTCAAATAATTAAGTCACTTTTATATAAAATCAATTTTAACAAAACAATTATTTTAAAAGTAATTTTTGCCACCTTAAAATCAATCTGACTTATCCAAATTAAGAGCATGTGCATTCAAAATGAATCACAAAAGTCCACTTCAAAATTAGGCAATGAGTAGTGAGAATGTAACACAAAATCTCTTAATTTTGAGAAATGTTTTGTGTACACAGATATGTGTATAGTTTTAAAGAAATAAAAAGAGTGGGGTGTATCATTGTTGCTGAATTTTATTATATTTTTTCAATTTTCATATAATAGTAGTAACAAATTGATGAACAAGAGACACTCATCATTTAATTGTCTACTTGTTCAAATCAAACATATATCATTAAATTGAATTGCTCACACACAACAATGTAACTTTATTAGTCCAATTCTTCCTTCCCCTTTCCTAACTTGATAGCACCCTCTTGTAGCACAAAATCAAAACTAGTCCTACGATCGAGATATAGTAGCATATTAAAGATCAAAAAGCTAGATAAATAAACATGAATTAAAATCTTAACCATGGACTAATCCATAAGATAATGCCATAAGCAAGATAGCAGCCTCCTTCTCATCCTGAGGGAAAACTTGTTGAACAGACAAATTGTTACTCAACATTAATGTCAAATCCTCGAAACTAAACTTGTTTCTAGTTTGAGATGGTTTAGTTTCAACCTTGCGCTTCTTTTTGACATGTGGTACTGTTGAAGAGTGACGAATTTTGGACTTATTCACTTTTTTCTGCAACTTGTTTGGCTTCACAGATGATGTCTTATCACCTGTCATCACACCGTTTGGCGATGCTGCAGCAGCAGCAGCCATAGCACGTCGAGCCTTCCTTTGTCTAATTCCACAAGCGTTGCAAAGTGTCTGTTAAATTGAAATAAATCACTTAAAATAAATCACTTATTGAAACATAGAATAAATTGAAATGAATTTGAATTTGAATTTGAATTTGAATTTAGAAATTAGAAATTAGGAAGGATGAATACCTTGGGGCCTTTTGGTCCACTTCTCCAAAGAGGGGTTTTAGTGGTGTTGCAATCAGAACAAACCCTAACAGTAGGAGTATTTGAATTATTATTATTATTGCTGCTGCTGCTATTATCTGTTCCTACAGGTGACGGTGTTTGCTTTTGATTATCTTCAAATTTGTTGTTAGAGCTATTTGGTACGTCATCTGAATCCACCATCTTTGAACTCTCAACTGCTTCTTGAATATTATTATTAATTTCATCTTTTTTCCATCGAATTGTCAGTTTTTGTTTCATGCTTCTGCTGTCATGGTTTTCTGCAGTTGCAACCTAAACATCAAATGATCAAAACAAATTAAGAAATAGTGATCATCATAACTATTATCAATATGATCATGTAATTTACCTCTTCAATATCATTTGGCAAGTCATCACGGTAATAAGACGGTTTTTGAACTTGATTTGGGGGTTCTAATAGAATAGGATATGAAGATAGAGAAGAAAATTGATGGTAATTATCATCATGATTAAGATCCAGAGATAGGGAATGGTGATAAGGTGGTGATGGAATCATGGATGCATAAACAGAAGAAAATATTGAGAGAAAAGAGAATATGAATGAATGCAAAGTATTGTTTAAATAAGCGACTGAAACGGACTTGTTTACTTTTGTGATCCACTACAATTACAATTACAAATATATATAATACAATCAGAGATGATATATGTGGCAACATGTCATCTTTTCCCCTGTTCATCATATAATATTCATTCCTCACAAATATTATATTATGTCCTCGCATTATTATTATTTTTATACAAAATCAAATTTAATATACTTATTTTTCGTAAATTAAATTATATGAATATGGTCAAAATACACATTGATGTTTGATCAAAACTGTGATGAAAATTAGACTATTTAATTACATTAAATTGTTTTTCATATACTTATTGACTCAAGTAAATATGCATAGTGGGAATTAATTAAGGGGAGGGGACATTTTCTCCCCCTACACTTTTTACTAGTATAGTGATAGTGAAAATAAGATCTGTTTTAAAATAATTATCGCAATCCATCATTTTATATAAATTTAGAAAAATATAAGTGACAGAAAATAGTAATTTTAATAAATTATTTATATTAGCTTACACCAACTGGTGTGTTTTATTTATAGTGAAAAAATAGTAACTTAAGAATTATTTACGTAGTAAACTAAAAGTGACTGACTCTGTCCACAAATTATTTTTACAAATGTCAGTTATCATAGGGAAGTGTAGAAAAACTATCTCTAATTTTAATTATAAACAAAAATACGTATTTTTTACATGGATTAAATAAGATAGCAGTTTAGTGTATAAATTTCTACGGAAAAATGCATTTAATTCAATTTTTTGTAGTTTTTTTAATTTTATTAATTTCATGTCAAACAATAAGTACATTTTCTAATTTACCCTTAATTATAACAATCATCCCCTTGCAATATTATAAAATTAATGTAAGAATTATTATTTTTGAAACAATTATATTAAATGTAGTTCAACAAATATATACCATTACATTGTGTTACTTATATTGAGCTGAGCTGGCCGGATGGTTTAGGATTTTTTGTATGATTTTTTTGTTGACAAAATGATTTTTGTAAGTTAAGATAACTGAATTTGAATTTACGCCGTGAGGGTCTCTTATACGCTTCCGAAGTTAGAAAAGAACTGTTGTTTTGTCTTTATTTATATTATATATTATTGTTAATTGGATGAATTTGAATGATTTAGTATAATGGTAAAATAATAGACATTATTATAAAAAAATAGACATTATGTACTTTAGACTCGGACACCAAATCTTTTGTCTTAAATTTTTTAAAAAAATTTGTTCATCGGGTGTATATCAACTCAATTATATATATATTTTTTATTTAAATAAGTTATTAATTCCGATAAAATTTTACTATTTCTTTTTTTAGTTTTTACAAAAAAATTTGTCAATTTTTAGTCCCTTAAATTTTTTATTTTTTATTTTTGATCTCTAATTCTGAATCAACTATTGTGTCTCTTTTATGTTTTTGAATGCTTTTTTTCAATAGTGTTTAGGACGTTATAAGAAATTTTTTAAAAAAAAATTTAAAATTTTTTAACAACTGAGAAATTAAATATGAATTTTTAAATATCAAAAGCTTAAAAATTTATATTTAATCTATCATTTATTAAAAAATTATGAATTTTTGTAAGGAAGTTGTTAAAGATGTCCTTAATATTAATGTAAAAAATTATTTAAAAATTAGAAAATACATAGTAGTTAGTTTGAAATCAAAGAGAAAAAATGAAAATGAAAAATTTTAAGGAACTAAAAACAAAATACTAAAATTTAATAAGACTAAAATCTTATTTAACCCTATATTTTTTACATAAAAACAATATTCGTTCATTCAAATTAAAATAGTACATTGATCGAGAACACATACAAATTCCTTCCTTAAAACTGAAAAAGGTGAACCTGCAAATAAACTCACATCACTCAAGTTAATTGCATAAAACGATAAATAACTACAAAATTAAAGTAACCAAAATATTCATGTCTCCATATTTGTAACGTTGATGACGCTGAATTTATTGATTGAATTTGTATATATTGGATCAAAGTAAATATGTAAATTTAGATTAAATGGACATTGAAATAAGACGTAAAAATAAAACAATGTTGCACTTAGTTGGTGTGATACAAGAAAACACGAATAAAAAATTGATTTACGGGAACAACAACTAATTTAAGTAAAATTATATAAGAAAAACAATATAATCCCTCTTCTATGATAAAAAAGATAAAGACAAAAGAGAAATAGAGAGAAGTTGACGGTTAGACCTAAATTTACAAGAATTTTACACGTTAAGAAAATTGTTTTTAGAAAAAAAATATTTAATTATATGTAAGTGCCTCTATTTTAATTGTATATTAATTTTTATATAAATATAACTTGTATGTATATAATAATAATACTATTGATGAATAAAATGCTAATATTTTTAAAATAAGAAAATTTTAGAGATTCCTAAAATTATGCATCTTTTGTTGTGTGTGTATATATGAACTTTTAGATTGGCCTACATATTAAGTGAAAAACTTTGTTTTTTTTTATAGTAAGGAATGAAAAACTTATGATATTCTTATTTCTACGGTCTCAAACATATAATGTGAAAAGAAGACATAACCACAGCGAGTCTCCTAATGAAAAAAATAGTGAAACAATTTTAGAAAATATTAACGCACACTTAGATCTCTTTACATCCTTTGATATGTATGAGTATAAATCATAAGACATTCACGTGAGTTGATGAGAGACAAAGAAGACAAATAAAAAAAGACAAAATAAAATATGAAGTGTGTGGAATACTGTTACGCTGACCCCATAGGTATGACAAAACCTTATCCACAGAAATTGTTTTAACTGTTGTGACTTTTCCCTTTTCATCATTTTGGGTAATACTTATATACTAGTAGAAGGTTGGAATGAAATTTACTTACTGAAATGAAAGAAAAACACTGCTGCGCGGCGATCATGAGATTGAGATTCAATGCTTTAATATCCAAAAGCATTCAATGCTTGTGCAGGCAAATCCACGGAATAATAACAATATTTTAAGGGAAGAGACACACCCATTTAATTTTCTAAGTTTTAAATTTTTGTGCTTCTTTATTTCACTCTTTGTCATTTAAGTTTTAAGTTTTAATGTAGTACTAATTAATCTATTCACAAATAAAAAAATTTCTCCTAAAATTAAATATTATCAAAATTAAATCACTGATAGTTAAATAATACATCATTTAGGTATTAAAATTTATAATTTAGTTAATTTTAATAGATATTATAATAATATATACATGTATAAATTAAATAAAATTATTGATAAAAAAATTCATAATACAATTACACACTTTATTTTTTATTATACAATAGAACTTATAAAAAAATAATACTAATTATGTTCACATTAAAGAGAGATCATAATTATATACCAGTATAAAGTAGATAATTTCTTAATGTTTAATAAATTGTAGCAAAGAGAATTACATTAACTTCTCTCTAATATTATCAATAAGGTTTTAACCTGCAACATTCACATCTAAAACTTATCTTACATTGAATTAGAGACAGTTAAATTCTAAGAATACTTTTGAGGTAGTTTTTTTTTCTGTCAGTTTTTGAGGTAGCTTTGCGGTAACTCATCGTGATAAGTGTTCCCAAGCAGACACACATTAGTTTGGATGGATCTCAGATCTCTATAAATTAATGATAGCAATGGCAATTTCTTACATAAAAAATAAAATAAAATAACAATGCACTACAAGCTTGAATTAACTTCAAAGTATTTAGTATCTGCCCCAACACATAGTAGTGTCTGATTTGAATTTGTTAAATCGTAAATGTTAAAATTGACGAGATAATCATACACAAATGATTATTACTAAAAGTTATTTAAATAATAAATAATAATTTAAAAAAAATATATGACTTTTTCTTTTAATTTTAATAATATATAATTGTATGATCAAAATATAACTTTCTCACTATCTCATTATAAAAATTCTCTCCATTAATACTATTATATTATTAAGTCCATCGGAATCTAAACCAATCATAAATTAAAATATAAATCCATTTGTTACAGTTTTGCGTTTGAGAGATGTAACCCTAATATTTTCTCCCTACAATTTCCCTCCACTCTTACTCGCTTCGTTTATTCTCTCTGTTTTATGCGTGCCTCCCTCCATTTCACTCTCTCTCGGTTTGTCTTTCATGGGGGAGTCATGTAACTTAGAATTAGAAACCAATTTTTTTTGTTGGCCTGTGTAGATAAATATATTTTTTTTGGATAAAGTGCGTATAACAATTTTAAGCACTGAGCTCCTCTACAGATCGATATTTCACCATATATACAACTATATTTAACAAACTATTGTTGCAATGTGCAGCTGCATAATAATCTCCACATCAGATATAATTGTTGATGGCTAGCGATTTTGCTTTAGTTTTGATAAGTCATTTCTGTTAACTAATGTTTAAAAATTATATGAAACTTTAAGACATTAATTAAAAATATAAATTAATAATTTTTTTATTGAATAATGACTTAATTGATATTAATTCAATAAAAAAAATAAGATATTTTTTAAAATTAAATGTATCAAAACGACATCAAACAAGTCACGGTCTGAACCATTATAAAGATATAGATACTCGTTAACTAATTATACTTTTATTAACTGTAACTAAAATTACAAATAACTTTTAAATAATGTTCTACACTGAATGATGTAAAAAAATTGGTCTTAAATATAACCGAAACAAACAATACAACAGCAAAATATCCGAGAGAGTAGACATCAAAATTCAGACGTACTAGACGTTGTGTACTGCTACTACCACACATTTATCCAAAACATGACAAGACCATAAACAATATGGAACATAGAAGAGCTTTATTCTTGGAAATTAATTAAACCAAAAAAAAAAAAAATTATGTCTATTATGTATATGACTATATGAAACGATAAATATATAATCATGAAATTTTTTACGATCAAGAAGTAGGCTACGTATGCGGTTTGTAAATCACGTTTGGTACTTGTGGCAATGGTGTGATTGAGAGTGACTGGATGAGAAATTATAATGTAATTTCTGTCTGTAATATAGAGTAAGTCCAAAATTATAGTACTTTTCAAAATTGACAAAGGGGCCATTGCTTTTAAGCTACATGAAATTTTTTTTTTCTCAATTACAGAATGCCCATGGCCCCCTTCATCTGATCAATTTGTTATGGTGGGTGCATAATTTTCATGGGCAAGGAGGCTAAAATTTATATAACTTAATAAGCTATATAAAATAAGATGATGATCAAATATATGGACACGAACGTAATTGATTGGTTATTGACACTTTAATGGGAGCATACTAGCTAATAGCTATATCATCATCAAAATTGTAATAATTGTAAAATACGATGTTAATTTCTAAAGCCAACTGAAATTCAATTCCGTTTTCATCAAAGGCTAAATAGTTTAGAGACTAGATTGCTATAGGCTTAAGTATTTGTAAAATGTTTTCTTTTAGAAAAATCGTCTTTGGATACCTCGTACAATCATTTACCTATTAAGAAAAAAATAAACAAAGATAGTCAAAAACTTTTTTTCTTTTAGAAATAATTTTTTGCAAATTTTAACAATTAATTGATATTTCGGTTATGAGGAGCGTATCCAAGGGAGATTTTATCATATCTTATTATTTTTCTAAATAATAGAGTTCTTCATCTAAAACAAACATATTTTAAACCTTAGACCTGAAGACCCAAAATCAAAACAAGGCCCAACGATTAAGAGCATTCTAAGGAGTTTGGTAGGGCCACCGTCCCTAACAATTTTTGTTTTAAATAAAAATAATTTATAAAAATTATAAAATATATTAATTCAAAAAAATATACTATATTTTTTTAACTTAAATATCAATTGTATATGTTTTGAGTTTTCGTTTAGATATATAAAAATCATTAACAAAATAAAGAAAATCAAAATCAATTAAATTAATTTTTTTGTATGTATTCGAGTATAATCTAAATCGAACCAAATAAAATCAATTTTTGTTGATTTGAGTATGATTTCAATTCATTTAAATCAATTATTGATATCTGAATAAAATTATTAGACTATATTAGTAGTGACATCTTACATATGTGTTTTATTTAAGGATTTTTTAATCATTTACATATTATTTTTCTTATTGTAATTTAAAAAGTGTTTACGTAATTATTTTAATAATATAAAAAATTTAGTGTTTGAAAAAAAACTATATTTTTTAAATAAGTATATTAACTTTTATTAATGTTAACCTGACTGAATTGAACTAAATCAACATTCTATACGTGAGCTTGGGTTTAATTTTGTGAGAAAAATTGTAAAAATTCAATCAAATTAATTATTTTTTTAGTTTACATTTTCTGTCATCTTTTAGCAGCTGTGTTTGCAAATTTTTATGAGTGTTTACATTGCAAATTTATAATCTAAAATTCTAATATACAATAAAATACTATATATAATTTATCAACTAAAAATTTAAAAATTCGATATTTCTAAAGTATTTAACAAGTATATAATTACAGAAAAATTTTACCTCGCAACTCTCACATTGTACCCACATCCCAACTATCTTTTAAAATATCAATTTGTCCTTAACAAATATTTGAGACAAAGAAGTTGTGAAATTTTCATAAACTAAAAACATCCATAATTCTAGAGATTTTACAATTCAAAAAATATGAAATTTTGGATTTTATTTTATTTTTAAAAACCTAGAATGTAAATCAATTTTTTTACCCTTTTTCTTTTAAAAAATACATTTGAGTTGACCTTAATTGAAATTGAATTTAGAAATATTTACAACTATCCGTAACTACAAGCAAAAAGTTAAGTTCAAGAAATTTTATGTCAACTGCAACATCGGCCTTGGCTAATATTATTATTTTTTTACATGTAAAACTTTATCCATGTGCAGCACCTCAATTTTGTCCATTCCAATTAAAAATGATAATCCAAAAATACATAATAAACCAGAATCAAAATACAAAAAAATACAAAATAGTGAGGTACAACATTAACATTGTAAATTGTAAAATAGTGAGGTATAAATAGTTACAGAGTTACAATGTACAATTTACAGAGCTTTGTACAATTTACAAAGCTGCTTCTATAAACTATTTCAACCTGTTCACTGTTTGCAATTGTGATTTCTTATTTACTTTAAGATAATGGCTAAACTTAGTAACAAAGAATAGATGGCAAGTCAGTAACAAAGGCATGGCTAATCAGCAAGATTAAGAAGTTAATCAACATTTTTATTTATTTATTTAATAAATATTTTATAAACCAAAAATATAATAAAACAGGCAAACATTGTGGTGGTTTTCCAGCTAGCACATTTCCTTGGATCAGTTTCTATCTTTTGCCTTAAAAGTTCATTATCTTCACTAGTTCTATACTCAATCAGAAAGATGTTCTATACAGGTTTCTATACTTAGCAAAGGTTGCTTGTCTTTGTTGCAAAAACTATGTAAAAACTGAGACTGATTATTATTTCATAGACCAAAAGATTCATCACTTTACTCTATAAATTGAGGAAAAATTCATTAACAAAAGAGAACATTATACATTAACAAAAACACTTAAAAAAAAGCAAAAAGAAAGAAGCAGACAGAATAGGAACAACAAACAGAAGCTTATTTAAGGTATTTTTTCGTTGTTCCTGTCTTTGCACATCATTTTTAATAAAGGTTTTTTAAATAATCTTGTGATTGAAAAGTAAAAAAAAAAAACCAGAAAAATCAAACCTTTAACCGCCGTTGTCATCATCATCACTGCTGTCTCCTTTCTTCTTCTCTCGGCCTTTTCTCCTTCTCCCGGCCTCACTCGGCCTTTCACCTTTTCTCCTTCTCCCAGCCTCACTCGGCCTTTCTCCTTCTCTCCCTCTCCCGGCCTCACTCGGCCTTTCTCTTTCTCTCCCTCTCCCGGCCTCACTCGGCCTTTCCTTTCTCTCCCTCTCCAAGCCTTTGTTTTTCTTCTCTCCCTCTCACGGCCGCCTCTCTGTTTCTTTTCCCTATGAAACAACCGCTTCCCTTTGGCAAAGACCTAGGGTTTCTTTTGTTTAACCCATCCTTTTCTTTAAAAATTGGGCTCGGCCCATTCATTGATTTTAAAAAAAAACATAATCCTTTTTAAAGTCAAGTTAGGCTCGGCCCATTCATTTGTTTTTTTTTTAAAAAAATTATTGTTGATTATAACTATATAGCAAACTTCATAAAAAAACACAAACAAATACTACATTAAAAATTAGTTAAATGAGATTTTTTTTAGTCTCATTTTCACAATAAACTAATAAGTCCAAACTCATAAATAAACTAATAATTAAAAATTATTGTTAAACGTCATCTAAAAATGACATCATTTATTCCATAAGTAGCAAAAATACGAATTATACAACCTAATAGTTTTAAAATTATTTTTTTAAAAAAATAATAAATGAATCTAAAATTAACTTTTTTAAAAAAAATATTATATTAATTAGATGTGACATCTTTTTAATCTTTGAGTTGTTAAGACACAAGTTGTACTACTTGATGGCTTTAAGACTCAATTTTAAAACCGAAAATAATAGAAATATTTTTAAACGGATTAAATTAAATGCGACATTTTTTTTACTCCTTGAGTTTTGAGACACGAGTTGTACAACTTGATCGTCTTAAAATTCACTTTGTTAATAATTCAAATCAAACAAACTCCTTTTATTTTTGTCAATTAACCTTTTAACAACTAAACACGATTTATTTAAAAATAATCAACACATCCGCATTTTCTAACCAAGAACTACGTAGCTTTGATTTCTCCATCGCACCGGGAGATACGTAGGAGCAAGATCACACTCTTGTCAAGCACATTAACAAAAAAATTCTTTTTTTGCTCCTCTTTTCTTTAAACACGTATTTATTTCAACAACACATTAAAAATAAATAATTGATATTCATATTTAATAATAAAGAGAAATAAATATATTTAAGTTAATACTAATTTTGCACAATTAATTATAGGTAACCGTATTTTAACGGATGTCGTAGGGTGCTAATACCTTCCCTACGCATAATCGACTCCCAAACTCAAAATTTGGTTTCAAAGACCATTTTTTTTAAGGGTTTCCCAATGTTTCCCCTATTTTAAATAAACTTTGGTGGCGACTCCATTGAATTCGAGAAATACTCGAAATTTAGGCCGCGACACCATGTTCTATATTTTTTGAATAGTTAAAATAGGAGATATATTTATATTTCAAATATAAGTATTTTGGGAATAAAAAAACATAATTTTAAATTTTTTGAAACATGAATGTGTCTCAGATATACAAATGTAGAAAAATTTGGAACTAATTTTTTCAAGGAAATATTAATTTGTATACTGGATTTTTCTAAAAATTTGTACAAATGAAATTGATGATTTTTAAATAGTTGAATTGTCTTTTTGTAATTTTATTGAGGTTGTGGGGGTGAGGGAACAAACTGTTGGGGTGTCCAATATATTTTTCTAATTAGAGAGATCTAGTTCGACTCTCGGCCTGTTGGCCCAAGATTTCAGGTCTATCTTTAAGTGACAGATCTTAATATCTTTTCGGGAGGTTTATACCATGCATCCCCACGCCTAAACCTCCTATCCCCCATTTTTTTTAAATTCTTAAAATATCCTTTTTACCAATTATAAATTTATTTTTAAAAAATTAACAATCACTTTTTAAGTTCGAAGCTTTATGATTTTATTGTATAAGTCGAATTTTTCAAATTGTCGAAGGTATGTTTATGAAAATTTCGAAAATTTCTGAGATGTTAAAACATTCGAAGTGAAAATTTGTGTGATTTCGTCAACAATTTCGAAACTTTCGTTGAAACTAAAACCTGCGAAACCTTTCGAAGGTTTCGCTTGGAAGGAAAGTTTCGAATATACTTCGGAAGTTTCACATTTGGGCAAAGTTCTGAAAATCATTCGGAAGTTTCACTTTGGCCAAACTTTCGAAGAGCTTTCGGAAGTTTCAATATACCAAAATTTCGAAACTAATTCGAAAGTTTCATTTCAAAATGAAACTTTCGAAGCTTTTATTTTGAATAATTTTTATTTTATTTTTTAAATATGTATTATTATTATTATTAATTAAATAGAGTAAACTTTTTAGAATCAGGTATGAGTAGAGTTGAGGTTCCTGCTACAACGGCGACTATAGATTATACGGATAAATTTATCACTGATTAGATATTTTTACCGATAATTAAATTTAGAACTGATAAATTTAATGTACTAACATATATTAATGTTTTATTTTAAATATTTATTTTATTCTGAAATATTTATTTGAAATATATGTTTTGTAGATATTTCCTTATCGAGAAACTGTATTTGAATGGGAAAAAAAAATTGGAATGCACAATGGAATTTTAATTGTTACCATTCGATCAGATAAAGCAACGGGAAAGAGAGGCAGAAAAGACAAATTAATTTTGGGATGCGAAAGAGGCGAAAGGTATAAATCAAAATCAAAATCAACAGTAACTTGTTCTCATAAGGAAAACTGTCCGTTTAAACTCAGATGTATATGATCGAGTTTGGATGAAGGATGGAAAATTAGTGTTCATTGTGGAACACACAATCACGATTTAGCCAACACTTTAGACGGTCATTCATATTTGGGGCATGTAAATGAAGAGAAGAAAAAATTTGTCAATGACATGACAAAGTATAAGCTTGCATCAAGGTTCATCTGGAATGCTTTGAAATAGAAAAATAAAGATAATGTCACAATTTCCACTCAAATATATAAAGCAAGAAGTACTTATCGATCATCTTTGAGAGGTTCGTATACAGAAGTGCAACATCTGTTGAAGTTAATACAAAATGAAAATTATGTGCACTGGACAAGAAGACGGAATAATTCAGATGTTCTAAGAGACATATTTTGGACGCATCCTGATTGTATAAAGCTGTTGAACACATTTCATTTTGTTTTGATATGTGATAGCACATACAAAACAAATAGCTATCGGGTACCGTTGCTTGAAGTTGTCGGTGTGACATCTACTGGTTTGACATTTTCGGTTGCATTTGCCTATTTAGAACTAGAGCGACAAGATAACTTCATATGGGCATTTCAAAAGGTAAGACAACTGTTCGTATCTGAAAATTTAATTTCTAAAGTTATTGTGATGGATAGAGATCTTGCCATGATGAATGCTATTGGTGTTGTATTTCCTACTTCAATTCATTTGATGTGTCGTTTTCATATTGAAAAAAATGTTGGGGCAAGATGCAAACAATATGTGAGTAAGGATAGACAAGATGAAGTAATGGATTTATGGAAAAAAATTGTATTTTCGGCTAGTGTGGAGGAGTATGATCATCACTTGCAACACTTTGAGCTAGTGTGTGCCAATATTATTCTTTTTGTTGATTATGTTAAAGATTCATGGTTGACACCTTACAAAGAAAGATTTGTCATGGCTTGGACGAACAGAGTGATCCATTTAGGGAACACAACGACCAACAAGTATTTTTAAATAATGATTTGTATTGTTTTAGAAAAATGATTTAGTGATTTATGTGATTTGTTTTAATTTGTGTTATTTAATTTATTTGTAGAGCGGAGTCTGCTCATTGGAGATTGAAAAACATGTTGCAGACTAGTAAGGGAGACTTGTGTAAAAGTTGGGATGCTGTGAATATGATGTTGAAGAACCAATTGTGTAGCCTCAAATCAACTTTTCATAAATCTATTCTCGATGTGGAGCATGGGTATAATTCACCATTCTATCAGAGATTACATCATTGTGTGGCAAGAAAATGTTTTGAAATTATTGACAAACAATTGTGGTTGCTCAATCAGAACAACTCATGGATTACCATGTGCTTTTGAGTTGGCAAAATTGCAGATGTCTGGTAATGTTATTCCCTTAGATAGCATTCATATTTTTTGGAGGAAATTAAGCATTGAGCAAGAATTGGAGGATGAAGAATCTTTATCAGATTATGATTTTTCAGAAGAGTTGGAAGCATTGAAGGCATACATGAAGAAACAAGATATTGTTGGTCAAAAGATATTCAGAGCAAAGGTGCGTGAACTTGTATTTCCACAAACAACAACAATGATTCCACCACCTGATAAAGTGAAAACCAAAGGAGGTACTAAAAGGAGAAAAGAATTTGATACTCCTCGTGATCCATCATATTGGGAGTATGTCGATGCATCTCATGGATCTCCAAATCAATCATCACAACGTTCTGCGAGGCAATCATCATAGCGTCCTTCAAGTCAATCATCACAACGTCCTGCAAGTCAATCATCACAACGTCCTGCAAGTCAATCATCACAACGTCCTGCAAGGCAATTACCTAAGATACATTTTCCTACATTCATTCATCCGTATATCGAGGACATAATAGATGTTGAGCTTGATGGAAATTGTGGGTATCGCGCCGTTGGAGCTTTGTTAGGTTGGACAGAAGAATCTTGGCCTTTAGTTCGAACACAATTGGAGAAAGATTAATTTACATAAAGACCTTTATTCCAAAGTTTTTGATGACAACGTTGAAATCGTGCAGAAGTCGTTGATGATTTCTAGATTGGGTGCTCAAGGAAAAGATAAGTGGATGACTATACCAGATTTAGGTTACGTGATTGCAACAAGATATAATGTCACATTTGTATCGTTGTCGCGTAATCTGAATATGACATTCTTTCCGCTGAATAAAGGACCATCGAAAGATTATTCTCTTAATCATTTAATAGCAATTTGATTCATCAATGAAAGTCATTGGGTACAGGTAAGTTTTATGATCTATAGTAATGTTTAATAATAATATTTGCTTATTTAGATAAATTAATGTTTACTATTTTATTTTTCAGATCAAATTGAAGTATGATTGTCCGTTGCCAGCTACCTCACAAAAATGGAAAGACTTTTGTAGTGATTGTGCAAAGACATGACAAATAGCTTATGTAGAACGTATTAAGCATTGGGAACACATTGATCCATTATTTGACAAATCATCTTGTATTTCATAAGTCAAGATTAGATTATATGTTTAAACTTTTAGACATTTAATTATTACAAAGATTTATGTTTAAACTTTTAGACATTTAGTTATTACAAAGATTTATGTTTGAACTTTTAGACATTATAATTTACTTATGGTTATGTGGTAACAAGTTGAACTTTAATCATTTACTTATATGAAATAGATATAAAAAAATAGATATTAATATAAAAATATATTTATACAATTTAATGGCAACACACAATAACTAATCGTCTCCTGGGAAGAGTCTGCTTAATTCAGTGAATATATTATGAGCTTCACCAAATGGAGTTACACACAGTAATCCCCTACGTATAAGCTCAGATGCTAGCCGATCTCATTACGATGATGGACCAGCACGTGCAAATGATGATGGAATCTAGGGATCGTGTGCAGCAGTAAGTGACCTGGAAAGTGGAGCAGCAAAAGGTGTACTGGAAGGAGCATCAGTATATGGAAGGAGGATCAGAGGATGTGAGATATTAAGGTACCACGCAAAATAGTCTGCAGTGACTTCTCCCGGAAACGTCGCCAGAGGAGATAGACTCTGGAATGTAGCTATACATGATCTAACATTATTCTGCCACTCCCAATCTATACTCCTAGGCATCCGAGGAACGTCACGCGGAATGCACTGAATATGACCAAACTGTCGAAGACATCGCTCTGGCAAATATGGAACTGAAACTCCTGCCCATCGAAGGTATCCGAAGAACATCGAAGACGAGACAAGAGGATGATTAGCTCGATCATCATCATATGGTGTAAACAATACATCATCGAGCAACATAGAGTTAAGTCTCCGCCCGTATGTCATCAGTCCACCTTCAACTGCGTGTTTTGCAGTCCACCGACATGCTCTTGGAAGATGTGCAGGAACCGTTCCACTATCACTGCGTTTACAGATCCTAGGAAAGTGCTCATAAATCCAGCACTACACCAAATAACACAAAAAACAAAACAACTAAATAATCAAATAAATATATACATAATACAACTGAATAATTAAATAAATAAATAATACAACTAAATAAATAAATAACACAACTAAATAAATAAATAAATTCAAATACCTGTAATAGGGTCATGTAACCCCCCAGCTGTCTAGTGTAATGAACGGCTCCATCTCTCAGGTTGTCGTATAGCACAACCAATGCAGCAGCACCCCATGCAAAATCCCGGCAATGATCTAAATCAACAAACAAACTAACATATTTTGCTTCCACACGAGTGTGTGTTTTGTCAGCAAAAATGGTGCTACCAACTAAATGCAATAGATACGTTCTGGCAGCACACTCATACATGTTAGCTTGAATTAAACGTTGATATAAATCGCGCAACCACTGCAACCTTTACTGTGCACACTTGTTGCAGTTGATCTCAGCAGCAGCTTCCTCCCAAGTGGCTCCTAGTAACTCATGTGCAGCCATCATAGCATTATTAGTATTCATGTTCAGTGGTGCATCAAAAAAATTACCTCGTGGTTTGATATAAAGGAGAGTAGCGACGTCGTCTAACGTGATGGTCATCTCTCCGAATGGCAAATGAAACGAGCTGGTATCCCTATGCCACCCTTCCACAAAGGCGGATATCAGACCAACATCAGTCATCGTCAAGTAAGCGGAAGACAAATGTAACAGCCCAGATTCTCCTATCCAATGCTGTACAGCTTCTGGTATATGAACTTCCGCAAACCTTTTCAGTTTCAAACCATGGGTAATCACTTTCTACGAGCCACGATCCTACAAGTAATTAAATAAAAAAACATATCAATAAATATTTATTCATAATTAATGAAATAATGTACCGAGTATAAAAAATAATTATACTTAGTTAAAAAATTAATTAATTAACATTTACCTCTCCTTCCCATATCTTACGCGCCACGTGGTGTTCGTACTGTGTCAGCACAGATGTATCAAGTGGTCCTCCAGGGAAACCGGACTGCTGATCCTCATCAGCACCAACCTCATGTTCAGGAGGCTCATACTCCATCTGTGCATGCTCATCTTCCTGAACATGCTCAGGCTCAGGGACATCGTGTTGAACTTCCTCGTGTCTACTACGGCGGCAGTTGGCTTCATTTCGTCGTCTTTTTGATGCTGTAGGCAGAATTCTATCCGCAATAGTGCGAATAATCTGTCCAAACGCACTTCTAGTTCTAGGCACTGCGAAATTTAGTTAATGTTATATCAATATATCAATCTAAGAAATATAATCAACTACACAAAATATAGACTCTTACAAAAATCTGGAAAGTAGAATTTTGGAAAATCTGAGAAAATATGTGAAAATTTGGAAAATCTGGAAAATTTTCGAAAGTTTGGATGAACACCAAACTTTCGAAGCTTTAAAATCTGGCAAACCTTCAAAAGTTTCCAACAAAACCAAAGTTCCGGAGTTCAAATTCTGGAAGATCTGAGAAAATCTGGAAAATTTTCAAAAGTTTGGATGAACACCAAACTTTCGAAGCTTTAATATCTGGAAAACCTTCGAAAGTTTCCACGAAAACCAATGTTCCGAAGTTCATATTCTGGAAAATCTGAGAAAATATGGAAAAGTTTCGAAAGTTTGGATGAACACCAAACTTTCGAAGCTTTAATATCTGGAAAACCTTCGAAAGTTTCCAAGAAAACCAAAGTTCTGAAGTTCATATTCTGGAAAATCTGGAAAATATTCGAAAGTTTGGATGAACACCAAACTTTCGAAGCTTTAATATCTGGAAAACCTTCGAAAGTTTCCAAGAAAACCAAAGTTCCGAAGTTCATATTCTGGAAAATCTGGAAAACATTCGAAAGTTTGGATGAACACCAAACTTTCGAAGCTTTAATATCTGGAAAACAGAACTTCGAAAGTTTGTAAAGTTTCGAGAACATCAAAAAG
This sequence comes from Cicer cuneatum, assembly GCA_037974295.1. NCBI lineage: Eukaryota > Viridiplantae > Streptophyta > Magnoliopsida > Fabales > Fabaceae > Cicer > Cicer cuneatum. The sequence continues at coordinate 3,069,988 of JBBPBO010001985.1, forward strand.
TTTGAAATATACTTAGTTTTCTGGGTTTCTGGAGATGGGAAATACTCGAATGTTGTTGGAAGATGGATTTCGAAGCTTTGAACTTTTCGAAGGTATCAGATAATGCACTAAAGTTCCGAATCTGAGGGGTGAAAAAATGAGGGGATTTTTGTTGATTTAGGGTTATAAGTTAACACTAAGGGTATTGTAGACATTTCACAACACATGGGGGGTGAGAGGTTTAGGTGTGGGGGTGCATGGTATAAACCTCTCTTTTCGGTGACACTTAAAAATTGTTCATAATATCTTTAAGTTTTAACTAATAAATGTAGATCTTGTTTTGAGCTTAGTCCAAAATTTTGTAGTTACGTGTAAGTTTTTTATAATAATTATACTATCTTATTTGTAAACTAAAAAAATTATCAATAATAGAAATAATTTTTTTATTATTTCTAGAAAGTATCATTCATCATTACTATTTAATCTTCTCTCCATAATAATGATCTATCATAAGTCTCACTCTTTTATAATCAAATTAAAATTAACACATATTTTAATAAATAAAAATATAAAATATTTTAAAAAGATGTTAATAAAGTTGATTTCGGTGATAAAATGTGTTTTATTTACTCAAATACCATATAAAACATGAATACCTATAAAATATTGAAAAAATCCTACCAGTAAAGCCGTTAAAATGGACTTGCACGCATAGGCCGATCCAAAAAGCTTGATAAAATATAGGATTTGCACGCTAAATTTTAAGCCCACATTCTAATAGAGCTTTTTAATTGGCCATAAAAACCCGTACTCGTACTTGGCTAGCCAATCAAACTTTGGACTATCCGCATGACAAAAAAATAGCATAATGTTGAAACTTTTGTATTATATTTAAACCCTAAACATCGCAAGAAATAGAGTACGTAAAATGTAAAAACTTTTGTATTATATTTAAAAGAATGTTAATATTATTTTTTTAAAATGTTAGAATATATAATAAGTTATATAATTTTTTAAAAATATATATAGAGTACTTAAAAATACAAAGTTTAAATAAAAAAATTTAAAATTAAATTGTGGCTAATTTGTAAGACTATAACCCGTTTAGAGTCATGTTCGAGTAGTAATTTTTTGGCTTGGTTTTAAAGAGGGCTTTTAGTTGAGCTCGGTCCGATAAAATTGTAGTCCATTAGAGTCGGGCTTAAAAGCGTCGGATAATTTGTTTTGACAACTCTACGTATTAGGTACCTAATACCTACTTGTTGAGACTCTCTTTTGTTTCATTATTTCATTGCAAATAAAATTAATGATTTTCTTATATATATTAATATAATATTATTTGCATATTTGAGTTTATTTGTTGTTATAACTAAAATATTATATATAATTTTTGATTTTTTAAATTTTTATTGTTGTTTTGTCGTGTGAATTGAACAATTTAATTCTTTTAATTATATTATATAAAAAAAATTACGTTTTTCATCGACGTACCTATACCTGAATTTTTTTTAAATAGATAATAATAAATAATATTGTTACACTACAGGATTATCGTATGGAATCATAAAACATTCCCAAAAAGAGCAGAAGTTTTGAATCCAATCAATTTTATTGCTCCTGACTTTATTGTATATTGACAAGTAGGTAGAACCAAAATATGAAAAGAGCAAAAGTTTGGTTTAGGATAGGGTGTTCATGGTGCAAAAACTGAACCGCATTAGACTACATTAATGGTTTGGTTCAGTTTTTGAAAACCACTTTTAAATCAAGTGCGGTGCAGTTCTAAACCGATTTGAAACTGGTTTATAAATATAAACCAGTTTAATATTTTGAACAAATTTTTAGTTAAAATCGTTTTACAACTAGTTATTCAGCAAAAAGAAATTTAAAATTATTTTGATAAAAAAATATCGATTTGTTGAGAAAATTTTTTTTGAGAAATTTTTTTTCGAGAAAAATAGATATAAAAATTTCTCGATAAAAAAATTGAAAATTTTTCAAGGAAAAAATGTTTTTCGATTTTTTTTTCAAGAAAAAATTATTTAAATTGTTTTTTTGAAAAAAAATGTTTCAGTATTTTGTAAGAAAAAATTTAATTGAAGTTAAAAATATTTTAAAATTGTTAAAGTGGTTTGTGATTTAAGTTTAGTTAACTGAATTGTTTTAAATATGTGGTGCAATTCATGAACCATTTAAATGGTTTGATTTTTTGTGCCGCAATAGAATGCAATTTATCAATATAGTCCAATTAACCATATTTTTGCCCACCCCTGTTTTCGGACGCAAAAAGCACCATAAGAATATAATAGGGTCGGATTCAAAGCAGCTGAATTGGATTGAAATTTGAGAGGAATCTTGCTTGATGAGTATGAGGAGCAACATGTTGCAATTAAAAGTACCAATAAACTCTCAATTTACTTCATTTATTTATGAAGTTATACTCTCCCAATTTAGAAAGCCTTAACTAAAGTTTAGCTCCTCTTATTTTTGTTTCATTTTTAAATATATGATTTTAACCTTTTATGTTTTTTTTTTTTAAATATGTGACTTTTCCCAACTATGCATTTAATTTTAAATTAGTTGATGAATCAATTGAGGTGTTATGTGACAGTTGAATTGACGGCATATAAATGAGTTGTTAAGTTATAATTCACTTAAATTGTCTTTCATCAATTTTGATTGGTTTTAATTATGATCCAGATTAATGTAAATTTGGTAACACATAGACGCGTTGTTAAATGTTAAGTGATAATCTACCTTCAATAAAAAAATAAAAGTGATAATCCAACTAAGATAGTGTCACACCGTCAACTCAACTATCACATAAGCATTTTTCTATTCACATCATCAAAACTAGGTCTTAAATACATAGGTGGAAAAAAGTTAAATATTTTAAAAGTGAATAATATAAATTACATTTAAACATAAAAATAATAGACAATTTCTAAAATATATGAAATCCATCATTTAGTCTTTTTTGTTGTTAAGATGGGACGTATTAACAAAATAATTTTATTTATTTATTAAAATAATGAATTTTATTTCTTTCTTTATTTTAGCAACTAAGTTGGAGAGCTAGTGATAAATTAAAAAATAAATTGAGAGTTTATTTTTAAATGTATTGTACTAAGAAATTATGTAATTATCAATTGCAGTTGATATAGATGGTTGAACTTTCCGCTTATACTTATTGTGACTTAAGTGTGAGTCTTGAATTATACGGTTGATAAATTATACGTAAATTTTATTATAAATCTTTGATGAGATTCATGATTCTTTTAGACCTCACCCATGATTTCTAGTAATATAAATTTTTTTATTTAAAAAAAGTAAAAGCAATATGTCACCTATGTTCTACATTTGTTATCTCGTTGTTTGTTAAAAGTTTGAATTTTCGGCCAATGCCATATACTAAATATCAAGATCACGATGATGAAATTGGTGATATTAAAGTTGGTGATCATGATAATGAAAAGTTAAATAAATAATGACAAATTATTCTAGAAAAATAAATGTGTTGCATTTTATTAAGACTAAAATATATTAAAGTTTATATGTATTTTTTTTAGTACTTAAATATACTATGTACATTGATATGATTAATACATTTAAATGTTTTTGCTGTCATGTAAAAAAAAGGTTTTTGTGTACGGTCCGATTTAGATATTGATATCGGATTCCAAAAAGTTTTTTTATTGTATTTTGAAACTATTAATATAATAGATAAAAAAACTGCAAACTTTATAGATAAAATTAGTGACCAAATATTTTGTAAAAATAATCGATTAAATTACAAAATTTGTCTCTAAATCCATTGTTAATGGCATAAGAAATTAATTCAAAATGATTGTTAAATTTGTCTAAAATTTTAGTCTCTAAAATCGATTATAATATCGTTTACTAAATTTCAGTCGTTGATTTGATCACCAATTACTAGCGACTAAATATTTTCAACTGAATTTAAATTATATCTAATTCAGTCGCTAAAAACATGGGGATCAATTTTTAAAAAATAATGACGGAAGAGAGGCAGATAACTAAAAACGAAATTTATAGTAACGTGCTGTATTAAAAATATAATAATCCTAAAAAAGGAAATGAAGATACATCTACCAAAGGTCACGGCAAAGGCCGTACACTAATAATTGTTTGTTTTGATTAATCCATGTGGGGTCAAATGCGACTGGAAGAAAAGAAAAATTGGGTCCCAAGTTCTATAGCTTATACTACTAAACTATGTACTTTGGTTTTCGAAATGAATATAAATAAAGCAGTTGTAAGCTTCTAATACAGCTCTCACCAGCTAGCCATCAACACCACATCCCTCAAACTCAACTACCTCAGTTAAATCTCTTTACATTTCTCAAAAGAATAAAAAGGCAATTGTGAAATGTGAACTGAAGAAACAAAAAAATAGAAGCCCATTTCTCTAATGGAGAATTTACTTAGGAGAAAGTTCTTTATCTTGCTATTATAATTTTTATGTGTTTGTGCAGTCACTTCCTCTATGTCAAATTCATGATGATTCTAAATATGTTGAAACATCTTTTTATGTATCTTAATTATCTTTGGATAATTGTAGATGTGCTAGACCTTATTCAAAAGGCCAAAGATGGATGCTTAGATGTTATAAAGACCTATGTGTTTTGGAGAATGGACATCAACCTTCTCCAGGTCAGGTAAATCATATATATTTGTGTTAGTTTTAAATTTAATTTCATTTGTCAAAATGTTACTAGAAAAATCATCCATTTTTTCATGTACAAAAAATTAGTATTATTTTAGGATAGGTTGGATTTGACGAACACCTCTAATTTTGTTTAGTATTTTGGTGCGTTCAAATTGTTCTTTTTAACTCTTTAATATTTTTTTATGAAATTTTTTGGTCGATATTTCAGTATCGATTTTTTTATAACCTTCATTTTTCTCATAGAAAATAGTAAGATTTAATTCTAGATATCAACTTATTTTAGTAGCCAAATTAATTCTATTATTATGGTATAAGTGTAATTCATATGATAAAAGAGTTTAAGAATATTTAATATATTAAGATACAAATTTAAATATGCAACATTTTACGTCTCTATATTTAGTTTGTGAAGTGTGAACTCCGTTGCTATATTTAAAAAAAAAAAAACATAAATGTACTATTTTGTACCTTTCTGCCACTATTCCGTATTTATATTGTGCAATAGACTGATCCATGCAATGGTTTCTATTGCGAAAACTTCACTCCCAACCAGAACTGCAGACCCAAAATGTGCTTGGTAGGTCGATGAAAACAAATAAATGCCTAAAATTTATTATCAAGATTATGTATCTAATTAGTTTTGTTATATTTTTTGTTACATAGGTACACAGAGGTGTAAACATGTGACAATGTGACATGATTAATCCAAAAATCCAACTATATTTGTTCAGTCTTTTGTGACATCAATAATATTAATTAATGTTGTTAATATTTTTTAAGATAGAAATAAAACTCATTATATTTTTAATACTCCATTATCTAACTAATTTACTTTAACTACTAAATGAACTTTTATTTCTTTAAGCGAAATTAATAATGTCATCTAAAATATGTTGTATTGATGTATTTTTTATCGGTTAATTTTTAAGGAATGTTCGTTTAGAAACATAAAAAGCTTTTCTAAAAAATAAATTATTGCTTAGGGGTAAACACCATAGAGTAGTTTTTATGAGAATACTCAATATACATCCTTCTATATATTATAAATTTATTTTCTTATTTATATTAATATTATTTTAGGTACATGTATTCAAGACAAAAAATGGTGCTTGTGTTGTGCCGCATTCCTTGCAAATTATGACACCAAATCTTCATCAACAATTAAATTTGGAGATGGACACTATGACTTACCACCTTGGTTTATTAGCATTCTTCGTGATCGGAAAACTGAAGTTTTCAACACTGCAAGTGTAAGATATTCTAAAGCACCCACACATAACACGTCGGTGTCTCTAACACAAATAAATTGATTATATTTGATTGATTTATTATTATCCATGTCAAAATATTAGCCGATATCAATATTCATGAATCATATACTCATGGAGAAAACTTTTGTATTTTCTCAAATTATTTTTTGAAGTATGAAAATTAATCTTTATTTTAACAATTGAATATGAAATTATAGATAAATTATTAAATCAATGATATTTTAAAGTCTTGTATTTGATTTATCATAAAAAAAATCATTTGAAACATATAACGTGAACTTTTGTAAAAACGCAAAAATTAAAATTGATAGTAAAAAATTTAGAATAATCAAAGTTTGAAGAAATTCTTTAGAAAAGACTAAAAATAAAAATTAGTATATTTGAAAGGACTAAAAATATATTTAATTCTAAAAAAAAATAGATATTTAGAATTTGGATCAAAGAGAATACTTATTCTGTCTCAAAATAATTGATTGTGTATTATTAATGTCATAAATATATAATATAAAATATTCTATTAAAAATAATGCAAATGATATTAATTATGAGATACAATTATAAAAAAAAAGTATTTAAATTGAAACCATCGTTTATTTTTTAAATAAATATTTTTGTAAATGAATTGTTATTTTGTGACGAATAGAGTGATAGGTTTCAAGAAATATAGGAAAAAAGATATGAAGTAAACCATCACAATGTGAACATTATGGCAGGTCCCCATTAAATGGTTACTATGATTTTAGAATTAGAATTTTTGTTTACTAAAAATCAAGATCTCCCTATCCCTATATTAAAATTTAGATTATTCGATGATGCGACTACATTGTGTCACACTTCAACTTGATGTAATCCATATAGTTCTTCACGGGAGGAGTAGATTTATATCGATAGCAGAGGCAATTGATTGTTGTTCAGAGCAAAGGGAGTAGGATTCATCATGTCAGCCAAAAAAGGACTACACGAAATGAAAAGAGCCAACGACAAAAGTAACCCTCGTTTTAATTCTTACGTCGCTCAAAACCATGTCCACTGTCCTTTCCAACTCATTACTGATTACTGATTACTACCACACCAAAGGGAACCGTTTCAGAATAGTACTACTACTACTACATTACCACTGTCCTTTGGACGCACTCATTTTCAAATTAACTAAAACAAAGTAAATAACCACTGGAATAAGAAAGTAAACTTAACCAACAAAAAAAATATAAATCATATATACTACCAATAGTTATTTTCTTCTTTTCTACTTGTTCTGTTGTATTGTATTGACAAATTTAAAATGAAACCCTAACTATACACTATATTGTTGAGAGTTGTTGCTGACCTGCGGAGTGAACATTGTTGGGAGCGGTAGCACTTGATCATATTTGGGAATGAAGCTGAAACCGCTTACATCCACGCTTGCCATCAGAGAAGTACCGAAATCAGAAAAGGAAGAGCCACAAGTCTCTTCATTGCCGTTGATAGTGACGTAGGAAGAAGAAGATTGAAAAACGAGGAGGGAGGAGTAAGGATCATTAATGAACTTAACCGCCACTTCCCAATCTTCTTCTAAGATATTGAAAAGCTCGTCGTCTTCGTCTTCAGTATTGGACGGTGAATGCGGTGTTTTTGAATCGGCGTTAGGTTGGACGGAGGAGGAGGAGCAGTCCATTTGATTTGGAGAGAGAATGTGTGGAAGTTGAAATTTGAAACGCATAAGGAAGGAATTGGGAGGACCGATCAAAAAAGAAGAATCTAGAAGCTTTGGGATATTTCAGAGGTGGGTCCCACGCTAAATATTTATTTATTTTGATATATTTTCATTGACGCCGTTGATTTTAGTGACACGTGGTGAGTAATGTGAATGGAAATCCACGGTCTCCGTGTACGAGAACGCGCAACGCTCCAATTTTGGTAAACAAAAATATTGAGATGTGATAGAATTGATGGGAAGAGAGAGAAAATAAAGTTGGAAAATTAAAGATATCTAAATTATTGGTTGGTAAATCCATTAAATGAGTTGCTGTAAAAAACATTTACCGTCGGTTCCTACCCACAAAGTTAAGGCGCATTCTTATTATGTGCTTATCTCCTTCGGTCAATATTCACATCTTAAAATTTTATTACGTTATAAAGTGTAATTTCTTTTGTTATAAACTCAACTTTTTTTAGTAATATTATTAATTTTTGTATTGTATTATTTTTAATTTTGTGTTTTTCAAGAATCCTATCATAACTGATGTCGATTAAAGGGAATAGATTTCCTCGTGTTAGAAGTTATATTCTAATCTCTTCCATCTAATTTTTTGTTTTTATTTTTAAACTTATTTAATTCTCATTCAAGTCATAAGATGAATGGTGGACATTGAAATATGACCCTTTTTTTTTTTTTTTTTTTTTGAGCGGG